>PNEQ01090210.1:0-41791 GCA_003012365.1 Medauroidea extradentata
CGCTCCGCGCCATTTCTACACGAACAGGCGTACCAACACCATTCTTGAATGCGCTGAAAGAGAATTCCCTGCGCTTCACAACGGTCTATATCTCAGTCCTGCTAGCAGTACAGAAAGTGCTCATACCTGTCGTATAAGAACGTCCTACCGGTAGGCCTCTTTGTCCTGCCGGTAGGACGCTGTACAATCTATCATTAATTGTTCAAAAAATAGGTCAATGTTATCATTTTGTGGTGGTCTGTATACAGTCAGCACAGTCAATTGCCACTCATTTATGTAAACACCACAAGCTTAAAATATTATTGGATTGAGCTTTATACCTACACAATTAATATTGTTTTTCAGAAATATGCAAGTACCTTCACCCTTGGACACACATCTGCTATATTCTGCTGCTAAGTAGTATGATGGTAATTGAAAAAACTTTAATTCATCATTGCTGAGCCAGTGTTCGGAAAAACACAATATATCCACCTTTATATCATCTAGGAGTAACTCAATACTGACTTTTTTATTTTTTAAGCTACGTATATTGTGATGCATAGCAATTATACCACTATTAAAATTTATTAAGTGCTGCTGCTGTTGTGATTGTTGCTGAGATTGAAATGTAATGTTATTTTCTACTTGTGGGTTTAGGCAAATAATATCTGGTTGATTTAATGCTATGACATTTTCAAGTATTATCTTTTTATTCTTTAGACTACGCATATTTTGGCGAAGTAAAGTTATTTTATTTGGATCTGTTTGAGTTGCTGGAAGTGGCGTAAGATTAGACCTATCTGTATTATGTGATATGTTACTTGAAAGACAGCTATTGGTTGTGTTGGACTTTACAATAAAAAATTGTTTTCAATTGCATTAACATCCTTTCTGATGATCCATTTATCAAGCAATGTCATTTTATGTGCAAATTTCTCTGGTATGAGGGCAACATTATCTGTGTTTACAGTGTTTACTTTCTTGGTCAGCCATTTGTCAAGGAAAGTGGGTTTTGATGCTTTTCCTTGGCTTGGACTGACTTTGTTACCTAACAATTCACAGATTTTTGAGGCAATGTAGGTTTTGCCTTTGTAATTACAGTGCAGGCCATGCATAGTATGCATGTCCCTATCAAGATTACTTACGTCAACAAGTTTTACGTTTGAGAACTGCCCGCATAATTGTTCATACATTTGGTTTGTGTCTTTTATGGCAATGTTCACACAAGAGGAATTTGACAGATCATACCTGTCAGGGATGTTTACAACTAGGCATATAACTGATTTGTTCTTCAGCTTCATGTTCTTTTTGGATTGGTAGAAATATGTTCTATATACGTATGCTCGAACTTGTTGATGATGATAACGCTTGCGATGTCTGCTTATTTTTCGACTAGCGACTATTGCCAACCTTGGTCCATTTTGGTGTAGAGTAACTTTGCGTTTCTGCTCTTACTTTATTTGTTTCTTGCAGTTCATGTAAGTCTCTCTGTAGTACTCTAATAATCTCTTCTAGATTTCTCACTTTGTCCTGTTGTTCTTGGATGCGATCTTCATACTTCACGATTAAACCATTGTATTCGTTCGACGACTCGTAGTTGCCGCCATTTCTGGACTTGCAGCACTTGCAGGACCATTCAGTAGTTAACTTTTCACTTTCATTTACACTACAGCACTTGGTAAAGTGAAACCATCTATCGCAGATGTCACAGAGAATTCAGTTTTTTTACAGACCTTCTGCATTTTCCACATTTGCCACTGTATAAAATATTATTTAGATGCTTGTGTAGTTTGTGTACGCCGAGTAAAAGTAAAATAAAAACTATTTAAAATTGTTCTTGCTGGTTTCTAATTCGTGTATATGCTAAAATAAAAATCAAACTCTAACATGACTTTCAAGAATTATTCATAGGCTACGAGTCCAATATAATATGAACATATATCACTATTATGTTCTCCAAAATTAATCACACATATTTCCTGTGTGATGACATTGCCACACTTACCAAAAAATATTTTAAAACAGAAGTTATTGCAGAAAATAAATTAATTAAATTTGGCATCTAGCGCTCCCCTTCAAGTAGCGCTGAACCGCTTTCAGTGTGAGGCGGGAGTTCCAGTAACCTCAGAACACAAGTGTTGTATGGTGCAATGTCCTTGTTACGAAGTCTTCGGTTAAAAAGTAACAACAAATACAAACAAGGAATGCCGGCCAGCCGGCACTGTTCGGATTCATATCGTGGCAGGAAAACTGCTGAGCAGTATCATATGTGGGGGATATTACAAACAGTACAATCGTGACAAAATAATTTTAAATATTTTGATAGGTGTGAATAAATGCATTGTTTTGTAGAAAGTATTATTTCTAGCTCTGAGTACAATGCTTCATAACAATGGAAAGAAAGGTGAGTAGGTTATTTATTTATTTACATTTTCATTAATCAATACAGACATATACCACGAATTCGGAACTTCACCAGTGTATCCAGGGCCGCGGTGGCCGAATGTTCAGATTCGCCTCCCACTAAGGCGATCCGGGTTCGATTCTCGGCGGGATTGGTCCAGGGGCGTCATTTGTGGCTACAGGGGGGGGGGGCAGGGCAAATGCCGAATGTTCAGATTCGCCTCCCACTAAGGCGATCCGGGTTCGATTCTCGGCGGGATTGGTCCAGGGGCGTCATTTGTGGCTACAGGGGGGGGGGGGCAGGGCAAATGCCCCCCCTGGATTTGGAATTTTTGTGTATAAATATATTTTTTGTATTTTTAAATGTAAATAATGTTAACTTAAGGACATAAAACTGAAGTTTTATTATTAAAGTATCTAATTTATACATGCTTAATTAATAAAAAAGATGCAACAAGGTCACTGTCATCAGAAAACAAAATCTTACCCCCCCTGGAAAAACCTGAAATGACGCCCCTGGATTGGTCCCCAGATTTTCGCATGTGGGACTCATGCTGGACGATGCCGTTGGTCGACGGGTTTTCTCGGGATCGCCATTTTCCCACACCCTTTCATTCTGACACTGATCATACTCACCTCATGTCACATCTCACCAGCTCCGAAGACCTCAGTGTTGAGCGCTGATCAAAATCCTCTAACATCAGTGCATCCACAGGTGTGCACCGGACGTTCGTAAATTACTTGCTCTCAACCGGCTGAATCGATGTATCAACCGGTTCAGCCGACCTGAAAATCCAGCGAGTCTGGTGGACATGCGCTGGAGCTTCCATCGGTGAATTTTTGAACACAGTCTCACAAAAATGTTTGAAATAGGTTACACAACGGAATGTGAGGTGAAAGAAAGCAAAGTAACCAAATATTTTTACATGGAAAATTGTGTGTAGCTTACCAAAGTGTTCAGTTTGGATTTCTATCACAGTATTTTATTAGATAACATGAGTAGATTTTTCCAATTTAATTTGTAATGGAAGTTTTTCATAAAACCATCAACCTGATATGTTCAGTAATGGACTCAACCGGTGTACATATGGTTTTCAACTACTGATGAATGCACAGGTGAATTTCCGAAAATCAGGCTTGGTAGGCTACATGTATATCTTCCGTATACCTTGTGTCATAATTATGCATGTCACAGTTTTGTTAAAAAAAACTGCTTGTTATTAGAAACCCGTAAATTTTGTGGGTTCAACAGCCAGCATGCTGCACTGCACGGTCCTGTATACACTCTTGTCATCTACTTGTACATTGGCTGCTGCTCCAGTGAGTGGCCAGTTGTACATATGACAAGGTAGCGCGGGAGTCAGCGAGTGGTTTCATGCAGATCTGCTATTGGTTCACAGTCCTCAAAGAAGAGTTTCAGTCACAGTGACCCAATCACGTAGCCTAAGTATTTACAGTGCACTGGTATTTGAAATATAACGTCTCTTGAAATTAATTCGCGGAATTTACGGATCTCTGCTTACTATCCACAACAAAATTTGTATGGTGATACTAAATTATTTTCAATCCAACAAATAATGCTCTGCATTTCTCACATCTCCATACTCCAGAAATCTATCTTATTCTTTTATTTTTTTTGTAAATGAAAAATATATTTTGAATCTGTTGATGGTTCATAAAAAATTATTTTACCAGAAGACATTAGTGAATGAAAACTTGAAGAATAAGTTAATTTTAAAGCCTTGTTACAGAAACTAATAAGTCACAAGAATTTCAAGTTAAAAAATAACTATCTTAAAAAGAGTAATTTTGTGAACCAGTTATTGCAGTCTTTTTAAGTAAATTCTTTGCCTGTTAGGCCTATTCATATAATCAGTGTATCATAAAGAATAGGCCTGTTTTGCAGAATTTAGTTTTGGGTTATGACACTGAATGTGGTCTTTTCAATTTCAATATTTTGGCTATCTATCTTCATATCAAACATTTAGTCACATCTATTAGGTTAATATCAATTATTTGATGCACAGGAATATTTTACAAATTTTAATGCTTGTTATAAAGTAATTTGCCAACCTTTTGTTCAATGTTCCTGTTTTTTTTTTTTTATCTCAATTTAATTTTTTTTCTAGTTAAACTTACAATTGAATGTTCAGTATTTGACTTTTTTTTGTGTTCTACCTTAGCATCCTATGATCCTATTAAACCACTAGGCCTGTTGTGGGGAGGGCTAAGAAGCTTATAAAGAATACTGGGAGAAAGAAAAGCTGCTACAAATCAACACTTGTCAGTGTTTGATGAGCACGATGATTGGCATTACAAAACTACGGGAGCCCAGAAACTTCTTAGTAAGCTAACAATTAGAAAGTGGAAATTAGAAAAGGTAGTAAAAGGGTTTATTTTTTTTATTTTATTTTTTACATCACCCTCGAGATTCCGTATTGAACTTGTTGTTCATGGAATATAGGGCTTGTCAATTTTAGATATACAGGTACAGTATACATATACATATTTTACGTATATACATAAATTACCCTTTATTACCTTTTAGTAATTAGGGTATAAATAAACATTTCACATTACAAAACCAGATGCATCTTAGGAAGCTAATAATTTGAAAGTGTAACGTAGAAAAGTAGTAAAAGAGTTAAATTATAAAAAGGCAATAGGTCCAGATGGTATTTGGAATAGTGGTGGGGGAGAGTTGGTTCACTATCTAGAAGTAATATTTCACATATTTCTGAAGGAGGGGAAGTTACCAAAGGGTTGAAAGAGAGCAGTCATGGTCCCAATTTTCAAGCAGGAGGAGGATAGGAGGCCTGGCAGCCACAGACCTATGCGTCTTGCATTGAATACTGGGAAGATATTGGAGATACTGATGGTCCAGTACGTAGTGCAGGTATATTGAGCGAGAGAAACTGGTTGCAAGATCGTCAACATGTATTTGAGAAGTGTTGTTTATTCGAGAATCAGTTGGCGGGGCTTATAGAGGCCTTGGTACAGACAGTTGATGAGGGGAAGCAGGTGGATGCCTGCTTCATTGACTTTGAAAAGGCATTCAGTAAGGTATCACATGGGGTGTTAATGCGGAAAGTTGATGAAATGCCTGTAGACTAGTTATAGTGAGATATTTGGAGTCTTCCTCAAGTATCTGAGATAGAGGGTAAAAGTGGGAGACTCTTTATCGAAGTTTACGAGATAGATCCAAAATGTCTGTGAGCGGGAATGAAGGGTAAGTTGCCAGCACTGCTGTGTCATTTTGCTTGTAAACTATAGGCCTGACGACTTTTTGCCAAAGAGTATTTTCTGCTCAGTTTTAGTCACTTATGGACTTGGTGCAGTCCGTTCCTACGAACAACCTTACTTGTTCACTTCCGTGGTTTTTCCGAGATTTAAAGTAAATTTCCTCGTAAACTAAGGGTCTGTTGACATTTTACCAAAGAGTCTTTTCTGCATAGTTTTGGTCACTTATTCGCATGGTACAGTCCGTACCCGCAAATTACATGACATCCTGTACTCAGCCAATTAGCAGCAATAAATATTAACTCTGCTTCAAATAATGAGCTTGCCAAATTCAGGAGAAAATATTAATTGTTCCTGGAATGAAGTTTGCCACTCTTTTGACTTCAGTACGGTCCTGTTGTTTGGTTATAAGGTATTACTGTAATGGTGTCACCTGGTTAGCCCATAGGTAGAGTAACATTTTAACTCAAGTCCTTTAAGGACGCTGCCTACCTTGAAGCCACGGCGGGAGCAAGCATAGGGTTTTACAGGTTAAATGATTTTACTCAGGCTCAGTAACGGTTGGAGTTACATAGCCTATATGCCACCCCTGACATTTTTTTGTTCGTCTCGGTGCCGCGTACATTGCTATGGATCATTAAGGCAGTTTTTTTTTCAATACCCTGAGAATTGTAACCAAAAAAGCATTTTTACATGCAAAAATAGCTATTCGTAATTTCTTTCCTGCAGTTTTATTTGCGTAGCAATATTCTTGTTTTCTTGGCGCAGAAAATGGTTTTCGTCCGGAAGCAATATCATAAAAGGTGACAAATTACCATTAAAAATAATTTAACATGTAAAACCGTATTCTTTCTCCGTCAGGGCTCCGAGGTAGGCAATGCCCTTAAAGAATGGTCCATATTTTGCTTTCTTTCTAAATGTGCCCAGCTCACAACCTGACTAACTTCTTGTTGATCGAGCATCCAACATGTTGCTTTTTGTAAATGTCTTTTAAAAAATTTATTGGTTGCAAACAAAATACAATTTGATTGGTTTGTAAACCAAAAAATTCGGTTCTATTAAGTTACGTCAGTTGTAGAAAGGACTTCTTGGAATGGTGGTGGACACAAGTGGTGAAAATTGTGTGGAAATAGTCTGTGTAAATGATTTATCAGATTGTGCCAACTAGAGAATGGAACAAGAGTATCTATGTAAATTAAGCTTACTAGCTGCATTATAACTAATCTAGTCAAAACAATGAAGAAAATAAATTTTTTGTTGTGCCGACAAGACAGCGAAGTGAAGTTAAGTAAAGATATTTTGGTCAACACTTAAGATCTAGGTATTTAGCACTGGTGAGAGTTGAAATGATTTGGTTATTAAGTATTTTGCCAGAATTAAGGGACAGGGAAATGGGAGATACCCAGAGAAAACCTGGCAGCCAGCGACTTCGTCTGTCACACGTGAAAATCCGGGTGCCAACCTCGCCGGGAACGGAACCCGGATCGCCTGGGTAAGAGGTAAGGGGTCTGACCACTCGGCCATCACAGCCTCTTCGACGAGACAGTAAATATTTTTTTTCCTCTCTTTTTTAGTTTATCTGCTGAAGCTAACTTGTGTGGCTCTATGACTACCTGCTATTGTAATTTGAGATGCCTGACGGACATGTTCTCAAGCCTCTTTTGCCAGACACAAGCAAATAGTGAACAATCTGCTGCATACATCGAAATAAATTATTCTTGTGCAGTTGGCACCATACATCTGACAATGAGTGGGTTTAAAAATGTAGGCCTACACATACTGTAGTATGCTAGTGATTATGAGAAACTAGGATGTTTAATAGTTAATGCTACTTTTCATTTTGAAAATTAATTTTTGCCATGTTTTGGAGGTGTCCATTTTATACAGGATGCTATACACAATAAGTTTAACTGGGCCATACATTTTTTTTATTTGTACGGGTGTCTATTTTATAGAGGATCTATTTTGTGCAAGTTTTATTGTGCCAAAGACATTTAATAATTTTTCCCCCCTCCTTACAGTTAAAGGTATTTGTAAGTGTGAAAGATGAATGTGTGACATATGTTGCATTGTTTTAGTTGTAACATGAATAGTGTGTGTCTTTTACATCACACAGAGAATTATATTAAAAACAGTAGTTGACAAAATTAGGTTATTAACAACAGTTTTTTTTGTTAAGGTGTGGCCATCTCAACAGCTACAAAGTCAACAGTTCCCTGTATTACCTTCAAGCACAATTCCAGAAGCTTTGTCTTTATCTACATCAGAATTGTTCCAATATGGGACTTCTCCAGCTTCAGTGACATTGGCTAGCAATTCTGTTTCGACTATGATGACCCCTTGCAACATTCCTTCCAGCCTGCAGGCATCAGCTATTGGTATGCCTACATGTTTAGCGAACCCTCCGTTAATGGCATCGGGTTGCTCCAATGTGAGCCATGCAGTGGCAATGCAGTCTGTTGGAGAAGAGTCCCCAGTACCATCCATTTCAAATAACCAATCCATGTTGATACCATCAAACATGGTTGGTCAGACCATGGTTCTTCATACCAGCTTGACCAATCAATCAATTATGTTACAGCCTGGGTTAGCAAACTCACCAATGCCAGTGCATCCTGGTATTGGGAATCAAACAGTGTCATTTAGTAATCCTGGTCATATGCTGAGTCAAAATCCCATTGTGGAAACCAATATCACGATGACTCAAAAAATATTAATTCCAAACTCTCATGCTACAAATTTTTTGTTGCCAGATGTGGCAGTACCCTATAGTTCCTATAATGTTGATATTAAGCCTGATAATAACTCCTTTGTTACAAGTGTTGCATCTGAAACCTGTAGGAAGATTTTGGAGCCAGAGTTTGTTGACTGTCTTCAACCAAAGTATGAAGTGAAGCTAGAACCAGTATTCACGAGTGACGTAAACCCTACCCAGGTGCAGTTACAGCATCCAGATCTGCGTATCAAATTTGATGCTCATTGTTCTTCATCATCCAATGTGAAGTTTTTGCAGCAGACTAGTCATTCAGCCACCTCACATGTGTTACCTAACATATCGTTACCAGGTATGATTTTTTCTCGTAAAGATACAATTTCTTCACGTGAGGGTGCATTTAACTTTGGTTGTACACAGTTGAGACCTTCACCTAATGTAGCTTACCCTTCACCATGTGGTGATTCTTCAAACAGTATTATGCTGTGCTCAGAACACCCTGTGCAAGTTTCTGCTAATGGCAACTGTACCAAGCCTCTTGCCGCGAACGTTGGTGTGCTACAGCATTTTATACCTGGTGTGGGATATTCTTATCAGCAGATGGGACACAGTACAAGTTCTTCACAGCAGACGATTGCACCCAATATTGATTCTTCTCAGCTTATATGTAGCTCTAATATGGCTGAGCAAGTTATATTAAGTGTGCAATCATCTCAACAAGTTACATGCAGTCCTGAGTCTTCTCAGCGTGGCACATGTAACTCGGGCCTACCACACAATGTTATATCAAGTACAAATTTGTCTCGGGAGGTTACGCCAATAACGGATAAGTTACGCAACTTTTCAATTAATACAAATATGTCACAGCAGGTTGTATCCAGTACAGATTCTTCTCAGCTGGTCACAAATTCATCTGAACAGGTTATGCCTTGTACAGAATCTTCTCAGCTGTTAGCTTATAATGTTGGTCACACGACTGATCTACAGAATATGGCACATTTCATGGACGTCTCTCAGCAAGTCCCTTCGAGCATTGCTTCTGTACAACAGGTTGTATCACAAATGATGCAGCATGTTGGTAACAGCACACACTCATCATCTCAAGTTTTCTCTACAGTAGAGTACTCTGAACATTTTGCATTCAGCACAAATAGTGTACAGCAACTTCCTACCAGCAAAGACACAGTACAGTTTGCATCAAATGAAAGTTCTCCAGAACAAATCAGCCCAGGTGTGGACATTATCCATAGTATTTTACCTTGTGACATCAAAATAAAAACGGAACCGTTGGAGCCCTGTGCTGAAATAAATGTTGCCGACTCAGATTTGCAATCTCCACATGTGGTAGATTATTTAGAAGTGAAGTTGGAACCCAAGCTTGAGGAAACTGAAACAGTATGTTGTGATGAATTTATGTACCCTTACTCTGACCACTGTGCGACTCCTCAAATAAAGATTGACCCATTAAGCACATTTCCCAGTACTGCAGCTTCACCACCTGCTACGTCGCTCGTCTCTCACAATCAAGATGTGAAGTTGCGTTCTTCAGAGGTCGTTGATGGTGGGGTGTCAGGCTTGATTCCTAATGGCTACAATGCACAGATAATGTTGCTGTTGCCTCCCTTACATTTGGGAGATGGTTTTCAGAATATAAGCAACTCCCAAGCCTTGGCAGGTGTTCCAGTAGTAATTGGTTGTCCAGCTCTGGAAAATCCTGTGCTGCCTGCAGATATTAGCACACGTCACGATGCTGTACCTACCTTTGGTTGTTCAGCTAACCAAAGCCCATTGCACGTACCACTGCCTCTGGCTGTGGAAGTCGCAGGCAAGATTCCTATCCCCAGGCTCAAAGTCAACAAGCCAGTCCCTCCACCAAAGCCACCTATCCAAGTTCCTAAGATCACGAAACCAAATCCTGCCACTATTCCGATACCAGCTGTTCCCACAATTATTTTGCCCAGGCCAGATGGTGTGGCAGATAACCTTGAAGATTTTCAGGCAACTGGAACTGCCGAAAACAGCATTTTACCAGAAGTTGTTCATTCGGCTGATAGTTGTGTAAGTATCAAACAGTTCCGGCTGTTTAATTTGCATATAGAAATGATTTAGAAAATGGGGTTCAGATTGTCTGGCTTTGTTTATAGTTCCTGCATGTTTTACTATTACTGGTTAACCATATTTTTTTGCATGTTTACTGGCCGCACTAGGTTTTTTTAATGATGCAGTTGTGTCATGTAGTGTTTTTCTGAGAATTTAAGACCCCAATAATTTTATACAAACATGTATCAATTTTACCATGATAGGCCATTATGGCCATTGAATGTTTATTTTATATGATTCTATGAATTTTTTTATTTGCAAATAAATGTAATAGTACAATTATGAAAGTACCATATCTACACTAGTATTACACCTGCTTGTGTATATCAAACATTTTGAACGTCAGAAATAATACGAAATATTCTCTCCCCTAGAAAAATTTAGTATGCATATGTATTAATAACATTCCACAAGAATGGGGTTACTTTTATTTATCCTTTAAAAGTGTGCAAAAATGGTTTTCTGTGTGGTAATACTTCTAATATCAACAGTTGAACATTTTCAGTGCCCATATAGTGGCATATAGTTTAATGATCCTTCGCACTGGGGTGAATACAATATATAGTTATGCAAGCAGTGTTGAAGGAATAGTAATATTATGGTTGAAGGGAACCGGTACCATCTGGTTGGAGTTACTCAACATGTTCGAGATCTAGAGGGGCTGGAGTAGTAAGGGTGTTCCGGGCACGTGTTCTGCCTTCATCATCATTTCTACATGCATACCATAGAACCGTCATGCAAATTTAGTTGATAGTTTCTTTCAGCAGTGATCCTATCATATAATGGCAGAAAAATTATGAGTGAGCTGCATATCTGTATGGTACTTTGAAAACTCCTGTGTTCAAATTTTCTTGGTTGAAAATTAAAAATCTTGAAAAGTTCTTTTTAAGTGGTTTACAGAGTTCAGAGATGAAAACAACCGTTCAACTATGATGGAATTCCTCAATGCTATTCTGAGACATAATTTAAAAATGTTGAGAGACTGAGAAGACTGTGGCTCTGTTTTGCAATCAGGGTAGATTGTACCCTTAACGCTACATGTAGTTTGTAATGCTCAAAATTATTGGCACTGAAATTGTTTCTTTAGTTTTGTTTATTTTATGGGTTGCCATGTTTTTAAAAAATTTGGTTTTATCAAAGGCTTAAATTTTTTTAATCAGTGCATAATTTTTAGATGCCTGATTCAGGAATTTTATTTTACAAGTGATACAAAATGAACAGAAGTAACATTTTAGCTAGGCTTTTAGAAGCACTTGCATAACTAACAACCCTTGTATCTGAAGAGATGATTATCTGCATAAATCATCAGTTTACACATTTTCCTTAGGGGTTCTGCTTACCCGAGAGTCCTGGCAAGATCAAGGATTGTGATTTATATGTTAAACTTAATTAAGGGGAACCTTACATGTCGAAGCTACATGAATGCCACTAGCAAACTTTTTTATTCATCTCAGTGTGGCCCGCATTGCTGTAGGATTTTGTAGGTTGTTTTCAATAACTTTATAACTGTTAGCACATATAAATTTTTATGTCCGAAAACACTTGAAATTTTAAAATGCTGTTTATTGAGTATATTGTAGGCCTAAACTTTCGGTTATCTCCTTCACACCTTTCTCATAAAATTTTAATAAAAAAATCAATCTTTAGTTTTCTGTGCATGGATTCTTCAACTTTGATTTAAGAACACCAAGTAGTATGTACCTCAACTTTAAGGGTGCCGCCTACCCTACACTTTAAATGTGGTGTTCGTAAACAGGTTTTTTCTACGAAAATGTTCCATGTGTGCCCATTGAGCCAACATATGAACAGAAAGCAAACTTCAGACAAGGTCAGAACCTCATTGTTAAAACACCATACTCATTAAAACACTGTTTCCAAGCCCTCCGACATAGCTAAATACTGTCTTTTCAGACTGCCGTACTTCAAAATGTACTAACCGGATGTATGTGAAACAGATTGCGACCTGCACTGAACTTAGTTGCAAACTTTCCACCAATAAAATTATATGGTCACCGCTTAAGGGGCCCGCCTACATAGCACCGTAGCGGCCGTTCGACCTCATGGATGTGGAGTTTTCCGCCACAAAAGCAGGATTGGGTCAACTCCTGTTGTGGAGGAGGTTGTCTCTCTCTCTCTCTCTGTTGTCCTCTCGGCTCAGTCTCGCAAATCCTTCAATTTTCCACAACACTGGCTGCATATTTGCGCAGGACACACATTGCAAAAACAAGATTTTCTCAAAATTTTCAGTTATTACAAGGTACAAACAGTCATGGGATCGAAAGCTAAAGGATAGATCTACTAATGTTAAATGGTTTTAAGTAAAAATAACAAAAAATAACGGCATTACACAAGCCGGAAAATGCACTATTTTGGAATGTTAAGGCCCTATTTTCTAATTACTTAAGAAACTGATAGAACTGAAACCATTTATCCTTAGTGTGAGGTACCTTAATATCTTTTATATGTCAAACACACAATCTCACGACTAATATTTTCTGTGAAAAAACGATTCCCCTGGACCTCTACATCACAACTTTCATGGCAGGTAGGTGGGCCCCGTAATGTCCCATAGTAAAAACTGTTCGGCTGGAACCTTGCACACTAGTTCAGTGCTTGGCTCGTAGTGGCGACGCAGCATTTGATGCGCACTTCAAGGTCGTCCTTACGTCTGTTGTCATTTCTGAGCCTATGACGCGCAGGTAGACGGCACCCTTAATAGTAGCTATTTTATGAGACATATGCTGATTTAACTTTTTGGTAATGTATTATTAATATTGTGGATTATCCACATCCACATTTTTTAATTGTCAGCAGTATTGAACCAGCCTCTCGATTATCTCGGAAAGTCGGGAGTTTGTGAAAAAATATGGTATGTAATCAAGTAAAACAAATGGGCGTAACACATCTTTACAATCCGTAGTATTGGATGCATGTTAAAAGTGCCGAAAAATAATTAAGTTCCACTGATCCAGACCTCACTAATCCTAACATTTTGATAATCCAAATCAAGTTCTGTGGAAGAACTAAAAGTAAATAATTAATACAAAGTCAGTTTTCAATTCTAGTGCATTGTAATGAAAATTTTTTGAGTTTTCAGAAAATCTGGTAATCCAATTATACATTGGTTTTAATTAGCACAGATTAGCAGGGCTGTAATGAAATCAGAAGACAGTGTGTCAGTTTTGCACTCAGAGATGTGGTTGCTCGTGAGATATCTGCCTGTCTCATCCCTAACACTCCTGCTCTTCTAGGCTTCAGATGTCTGCACCAATACTGTAGTGATGCATGTGTCTACTTGTGTGACCTCACATGCTAATGTCTTGTCTGACCAGAATGGATCGCCTGAAACAGAACAGCTGTCTGTCTCTGTCAACGGCCAGTCGGACCTGGATGGCCTGCCGAAGTTGTGGGTGTATGTGCCTGATACACGTCAGCTAGAAAAGGTGCAGTATACTTGTTCTGTGGCTTGGTGCATGTTACGAAATAGGCATTAGTTTGCAAGCTTAGTATGTGTTTAATTCCGTAAGTGGTGCACCTGAGTTGAATATTTTGTTCTTGTGACAGCAGTAGTTTCATCAAACATAGTTTACTGGGGGAAAAATAAAATAGTGCATGTTATGCATGCATTTTTCAGTATTGCTGAACAATTTGTCAATGCTAAGACATAAAGTAAATACTGTGGGCAAATTTGTAATTTGTCTGTTTAATACTATCATGGAATGTTGTATATGGAGGAGCCACAATTGGTGGCTGTGTAGGTACCATACTAGGGGTGGGAAATTTGAAGAAGTGGCCCTAGTCAGCTTGAATTGTCCACAGAGTGACCTTGATGCATTCTGTGTAAGTACTGTAGTTGTCTTTTCCCATTCCCGTGCTTTGTCGCACACATTTCCCATGAAGAGTTTTACTACCATTATATAAAAACATATGGACACGTTTATAAAGTACCTTAGTGTCTTGATACATTTTGCTGGACCTTAGTTTTTTCCTGGTCTGGCCATTCCTGATTTTGGTTTTCCATGGATTACCGAAGTCACCCCAAACGAAAGTTGCAATAGTTCTTCTCTATTAGGCCATGACTGCTTCTCTTCTCAGTCACAGATTCTTTAATAGACTGGTTCTGTAACATAATGTCCTCAAAACGTTAAGAATGTACTTGTGTATTGAGACCATCCTGTCAGCCAGCCGGGGAAGTTCATACTATATTTTTATTGTTTTACAGTAATAATTTTTATGTTTGTAAAATATACTACAGTATTTGTTTTGTAGACAGACATACAGTTTGATTATTTTTACAGTAATGAAAATTTTTCAACTTTTATAGTTTTTGTATGGGCATAAAGGCATGTCAAAACCCAAATTAGGATAAAACTGTTTTATACAAGAAAGAAAAACCTACTGACTTACAGAAATGAAACAATTCACAGTAAAGAACAGTGTCTTGGGCTACATCTGGACATGTAAAAAAAAATCACAGTGAATTATTTTTTTGTATTTTTAATTAATTGCAGAAAATTTGCATTTTTAAATTTCAAACTCAGCAATTTTTCAAAATATACGTAGCTCGTGACACTATTCTTTAGTGGGAATTATTTCATTTCTGTAAATCAGTTTTCGTTTCTCATATAAAACCATTTTATGTAAATTTGGTCTTTGACCTGCTGCTATAAAAACTATGAACACTAGAAAATTTTCCTTACTACAAGAAATAGTCACAATACATGTTTAATAAACAAGCCATATCTCATGCAAATACACCAAAAATTATTAAAACAATAAAAATTTTGCATGAATCCCCATTCCTACACATGAAGATTAGTGTACAAGTCCAGCTGTGCTAGTGGAAATGTGAGGTAGCAAAGTTTTAACTGCCTTTTGGAAGATGTGTGCAACCAAACGTCAGATGAATGTGAATGTAAAGAAATCATGGGTCTTGTGCTACTCAGAATGGCATAACGCTGTACATTCAGTTAACTAACCATGATGATCTGTAACAGATGTTTCATCGCTAAACAAAGCATCATGCAGCCAACTTTGTGTTGCAGTGTCTATGATGGCAGTGCATTGTGCCACCAAGGAAGGACTTGCTTATTTGGTTGGAAGAACAAACAAATTGAATCCAAAATGCCATCAATTGCTTTCTGATTTTCTTCACAACTGGCTCCTAAAGAACATGTGTTCCAAAATTAATAAGTTTTCCGAATTCAGAATTGGCATTTAGTTCTTCAGCTGAAACATTTTATATTTTGGACTCCGAAAACATTCTTTACAGACTACAATATAGAAATTGGGTCCAGTCCCAGGAATACAGATTATCTGTGAAACAACTGTGAGGCCCTTTGAATTATGCATTCTGTGCCAATATTTATGAGCTTAATAGCAATTACTGTCTGGAAAATGTAGTTTATGTCTCCTATGGATATATATCAGTCCCTAGAGGTGGAGAAATATGCCCCGCAAAGCAATAGCTGTGACTCATAAAGTGTTTCACATAATTTATGTCTGACTGATTTATTTCATTGAAACAATTTATTTATAACATATTAATTTCAGCAATAATTGGAAATGTGAAATGTGGTCATGTGAAGCTGCTGCCAGTGGTATTATATTTACTTATAAATTTATATCTTTGCTGTATGTGTATTATTTTGAAGAAAAGTGTACAACAGTCTATTCAGTGTAGAAGTAGCAGTGGAAACAGTTTTAAAATTAATTCCTTGGAAGGTAGATAGGAGTGCTTTGCCGTTTTAATGTATCACTATAATTAGTAATTAAATTACTTTGTTTTGAGAGGACTTCAGTCACTAAATTGATGATTCCCACATTACTTTTTTTATCACCAAACATAGACCTTACGATTGGTGTAGAAAGTTCATCAATAAGGGCTTTGTATCGTTACACAAATTGTGGGATGTGTTTCGAAAGAAGGTTTGCCATGGATTTTTTAAGTTTGCTTTCTATGACTGATGACCATTTAAAACAATCTGATTCAATTATGGTTGGGAAATATGTGTAATTTTAATATTGGCCAAGCTGTAGTTTATTTTAAGCTCCTAGAGTTGTTGGTCATAAATGAATACTATTCCTCATTTGTTTTTATGCTATATATTTGAAATGAAATTTAATATAAAAATATATTATTTCAGGATAATTCAACACCTTCTGTTCAACGTAAAAGTCAAAAAAAGACAAAAGAAGGACAAAAGAAGTAAGTTTTAAAAAAAATTTTGCATGGTCAATGTTACAAAACTTTTATAGACCTAATCAATAGTTTTTTTGTAAAAATCTGTTACTTCATATTTCAATTTTGATTGATGTGTGTGCAAAATATAAAAAAAATGCTCAACTGGTTCTTTTAACTGGAATGATAATTTATTTTGTCTTTGGTATTGTCTCAAGATATTTGTCTATTTATTTTGTGCTAATTGTTACAGCAGTAATTCTTACGATTTTTTAATGTTATTTTACTTTTAGCATACCTTACACAGATATCATATCACTAAATGGACTAAACACACTTTTATGGTTATTATTAGCTGGAACTATTGTAACTTCTAATGTATCAAATTATATTTTGTATGATTTTTTTGTATGCTGTAAAATTAAGTAGCTTTAATACATGTTCTAACTCATGCTATTTAATTAAATTGTTGCGGTGTGTTTTACTGTAAATGGAGTATGCATTGCTTGTATTTATTATGAAGTTATGGATTAGGGGAGTTGAAATTTTGTTCCCTCTAATTTGTTTAAATCTTCAAAGGGAAAGACCCTTTCCGTAGTACAATCGGCTAGGCTCCATTCTACTGTGTGAGAGGCCCTGGTTTTGAATCCCAGCTTGGGCATGGATATAGTATTATCCGTTCACTTAATTTCACCCTCATCAGCTCTTAAGACCTCGTTGTAAAGGGATTTTAAACCCTCTCACTTCACTTCCAAAAGGAAAAATTTAAATTCATGTTAAGGGGCTTCCCTACCTGCCCTTCAAATGTGTTGCAGCTAGTTAAGACTATTCTCTTTTTGACAAAACTATTTAACACACGTTATATCTTTATATATACGAAAAGAACACACACTTCAAACTATGTTGCTACAGTTTTAAAAATTCTGCACGTTTATTAGAAACAAGATTTTAAGCCCCTCAAAATGGCCAAAAATGGCATTTCCAGACTGCCGTATATGAAAAATTAACAATCTGATTTGATAAACACAACTATAGAAACAAGTGTTCGACTTTGACCTACGCTGCCCATAAATAAAATAATGTGGTCACCGCTTACATTCCTATAGGAAAAAGGATAATACATTAGTAAACCATTTCACACTGTCTGAGGGGTTTGCGCGGAGAGGCAATAATACATTACATATGTGGGTTAGTGGCAGCCTTACCGCTCCTGCCTCGCACACACAAACACAGCCTATCTAGGCAGGGCCCTTAAGTTTAGGTCTAAGGGGAAAAAATTGAGTAGGAAAAGATTTGAAGGTTAGAAATATGGTAGTTTAAAAACTATTATTGTTTTGTGTACCACATTAAGACATTAATATGTTTACCCTTTTTTTTTAATCTTTAGCATTTTTTTTTTTTTTTTTTTTTTTTTTTCCATATTTAGAAAGAACAAAAACTCCCATTTTTGCCATTTTTGGCCACAAGAAAGTAAGGCTGCAGCCACGCTGGATGCAGAACTACTTCACTCAAACATGTTTAGTTTTATGCTGCGGCTACATGAGCTACGAACAAGTTCAAATCACAGTCGCTTCTCATTCAAAGTAAAATGGTTTCACATGTAGTCTCGAATGACATATCTTCGATCTGTCCTATTGACTGGTAACAATATGTTTAACGAATATGGCTGGTTTTTGGTCCGACGTATTGCACTTATTTATTTATTTATTGCGGCTTTCAGGCGCAGTTAAGGCATATTTGCCTTGTCTTCCACTGGACCTATTACATTTGTTTACTATTTTAGAAACATAACCATACATTACATTAAAAATAAAAATTATTAAAATACATATACACTTAAAACTAATGAGAACAAAACAACACAAGTTATCCCTACATACAATACACAAAATGTCTGAAATAGTGGTGGTGATAACTGAAACTGAAACAGATTAATTGATACATTACGGCGAGAAGATCAGGGGCTGATGATAAGGAGGTTAAGGACGGGATCACATTCACACAAACATACATTAAAACACACAAGTATACTCTCTTTAACACATTCATACGTACACACAGACACACGCGCATAATTGTGCTCACGGAAGCACGTACATATAAACAATTAAATTCAAATTTACGAACTACTAATCCTGCACATCTAGCTCACTGGGGCGAGTAAGATAGTGCTTATTAATTACTTTCTTAAAGGTACAAAAACATTTTATGTTCCTGTGTTTCAATTTCAAACTGTTCCAACACTTTGATACAGCAGTAGTGAAGGATTGTGAGTAAAATTTTTAGTTTTATGTAAAGGTATTATTAATCTTGCACTTATTAAATTATATAAACTTTCAGGTTTAAAATAATTAAATCCACTTTACACTCACAGCAGGATTGCAGTTAGGTGCAATATGATACTTAAAAGGTTACGAATGTTAAGTGTATGTGTGATAATAATTAAATATGGTACATTTCAGATTCCATGTTTGTTGAGGTTAGAAAGTTCAATAAGTTTATTCTGTTTAGTCGTGTAACCTTGCAAACATGTTTAGCTTTAAACACGATCAAACATGGCTGCCGAATGTATTTAACTGAACAGGTTTTAGACCTCTTGTGTGACCGGGGTTTAAGTTTTAATGTTTACTAGAGGACCTGAAATGGCAAGGCATATGTGTTATGTTCTGTGAATATTTTCTTCTTAATATATTACGCAAGTATATTGAGCAGTTTCCGAATGAACGTCCATCTGTCAAAATTCTGCACACCATTCTGCAACCTGGGTATGCAGCCAGTGTAAGGGTGATTAATCCGTCAATTTAGTTGTGTAGAGCTTTCACCAGTATATCGCAGTATAGAGTTTGTTGTATATTTTGTGGTCGGTCAAGAATAGAAGAGTTTATAGTCTGTTTCACATAAACATTCTAATGTTTCGCGTGTTGTGTTGGCAGTCATGTGTGCTGCTCTTTCGATGGAAACAGTTCTGTCCTGTACATCAAAATTATATGACTTTTTTCATGTGAATTTGTAGGCCTACCACAAATTACTCAAAATTAGGCACAATTCAACAGTTCTCAAACTCATATCTCCTCTATATGGAGTTATTTAGTCAGCAATCCAGCCCTATAGGACAAAAGTTGCTTGAATGAGAAAACGAGAATTGTGGAAAAAGGACTTATTTACATATTTAGACACTTCACTTCAAACATTAGAATTTCTGTTACAGCGCCATTTTCAACACAATACTTGCATTTAAAACTCATTTACTCTTTAAACAAAATTTCCCAAAATTCCTTATGAGCAGACTTGGGATTAACGATTAAAATTAATCGTAAAAAATTCAGGTAACTTTTTAACTTAATCGTTACTTTCGAAACTAGCCAATTTAAACTTTTAATCATTGAAATTATTGGCTAGCGATTTAAAGTAACGAGTTAGTTTCTGCGAACCGATGACTGCACTAGAACATAATTAGATGGCTTCGGAGTCCAACACCGACCCACTTTATTAACATCAAAAGTAGCATTTTCGATTTGTACACTGAACACTACACAACTGACACCTAGCACAATCTACACGACGTAAGCTGAGTCAGACGAACGTGATACAGTATGTGGCGCCACAGACGCATTTGTCTCGACCAGCAGATCAATAACATAGCAAACAATTTTTTCCTCGAAAACGAAGGAAAAATAAGAAGAGCGTGATTTAATTTGTTGGTCTGGTGCAGCGCACTGAGTTTGTAAACATTACATTAATTTGTTATTTGAATTATTTTTATTTCTAACTTTTACTATGTCACAGTGGCCTGAAATTTATTTCTTTTTTCAAAAACCAAAAGAAATAGCAATTTTTTTTTATAGTTTTCAAGGTTTGAAAGAATTTCTTGGTAATGTGGTCATGAGTGTGTAACATTTTATTTTTCTCCATACAAATATTTTGGGACAGACTAACTTTTAACTTCAATCAGTTAATTTTCTTTTAACTTTAACTTTTATCAGTTATAATTTCAAAAGTTTACTTTTAACTTAAATCAGTTAATTTTTTAAGCCATTAACTTCAACTGTAATCTGTTAGATTTTTTGGTTAACTTTCCCAAGTCTGCTCATGAGGCAATGCAATCATGCGAGCTCTATCCTAATAGTAACTTTAATTCACTCTTTGTACATTTTACTTTTAGTTCCCCAAGCTTTCGTTTGCCGCTCACGCAATCCCACAACACACAAATTCTAAGAACTTCAAACTTGGAGAGTGCAATTTTAAATCCCAATGGCTCATGTCTGAGTTCCTGTATTTTATACCCTTTACACTTTCTCAAACAAGTACCAGAATTATTTGGCAACTTCCTTGCCATGCAATTTCTTCATGACCGTCATATATTTAGAAAGATGCCCCATTCATAGAGATGATCCAAACAGACGTCATCATAACATACCTTGAATAGTAACCATCGCACACTCTGGTTGTAGGCTTGTTTTCAGCAATTGTGAAAACGAGTTAGCAGCGATGCTTTACAACTTTCGGTTCTTCGTGAAGGCTCTGAACTCGAGCCGCAGCTGCCCCGAAGGCATCAGTCTACCGCCATGCCGACTTTTCCAAAAATCAACAAAACTGCAGGGGTGAACTCCATAGACACATGGCTACCTGCGCTTATGGTGTCATCTAAAGCAGAGAAAAGCTCACACTGGAATGAACGAGACACGCTTGACACTTCTTCATCAAGCCTACAGCCCCTCCCTCCCTCTCTCCACCCTTCCTCCAGCCTGTCGAGAGCCCACCTCCGCTCTCCAATGCCATTCAATCTGCTCGATGTACACTCAAGCAAAAGGCACGACAGTCAAATGGAGAATGAAGGCAGCGCACCCGATGCAGGAGAGAGTGAGACTTCCACTATCAAGTCTAACCTAGGACAACCCTAACCAAAAATGGGCACCTGCCACACCCCCTCTGAAACCTGAACCCAAAACAAAGCACGAATGGAACTGAAGGACCCATTTACGTGACGTCCTTTAGAGCTGTCAAAAACTAGAATTATTATGTGAAAGAACTTGGATTTAACAAAACATTGATTTAGTGGAAAAATTTTCAGGAACTGTAACCTGGGGTTCTGTATTCAACAAACTCAGAAATATTGTTTTAGCAACAAGATATTCGAATCATAACATTTCGTTATCTGGATTCTACTGCATCTAAACACATTTTCTTAATGAAACGTGTACAGTTGGCTGGCATCACCTCTGTAGTTGGCGACGTAAATTAAATTAACCAGTCTTTTCTTCTGAACTGTGATGTGTAGGCAGTAAATATTAAAATCGTTAAACCTGTTACAATTTCATAATGTTTTAGAAGCTGCTGTCTAATCCTTACAGACCCTAAAATTTCAGAATATGTAGAATGGAATGAGTGTCAAAAATTGATCAGTTTGAAACTTAAGTAATTAGTCAATTATATATTGTACAGGCAAATAAAAATAATTAATTTTTCACAATTTCTACAGTATTTAATGTTGTTCATGCAGCTGTACTCTGGTTGTAACATAATTTCTCCTCATGGCTGCAGGATGAGGCCTAATGTTGTCCTTGTCACACCAAAAATATGCTTCACATACACAGTTTCCTCTATAAGAACCTACTTAGTATTTTGGTAGCAGTCCTGGAATGTTGTGACTAATGACCTTCTGGTATTCTCAGGGTGCTAATTTTCCTCCTTTCGTTCTACCATTGTTCCATGCCATCCTAGTTCTCAGGAACTCACTGTTAAGGTGATGGTTTCCTGGTTACACTGTTTTTACCAACTATTTATTAAATCTTTAAAAGAAGCTGATATTGTAGAATTATACCATGTGTTGAAAATTGGTTTTACTACGGAGCGTAATTTTTTTAAAGCAAAACTTTTTATAATTTTGGCTAGTTATTGACTCTAATAAAATTTCTTAAGTCAATAAAAATAGCCATGATTACAAATTTTTTGGTTTGAAAAAATTTTACAACTGGGTAAAAGTGCTTTTTTGACTTATTTACGTGGCTCTCTTCTAGCATTTCATAATAGAATTATAAAAAAACAGCATAAATAAGAACTTGTGACCTTAAGAGGACTGTGTACCAACTAATAATTTCTGTGTTTAATGCATGGGAACAGCAGAGCAATAAGAGCCAGAGTACCACGCTAAACGAACGAACAGCATGTCACCTCTGTTCACAGTGCACTAAACTGGCATGCAAGGTTTTATTTTCATTGTGGTCTGTTTCCTATAAGACTTTAAGCGATGACCGTAAAATTTTATTTTTGGTGAATGCATGCTTCTAGTTTTCCACTTTATTAATTTAGGTGATATTGTCAGAGGTACAGCAGTAAAAAAAAAAAAAACAGTTTTTAGGCATTTTGAGAAGACTAAAAATCATATTTCTAACAAGTGTGCAGAATTTTTAAAATTATAAGAGTGTAGTTTGATGTGTGTCTTCTGTTCGTAAGTACCGGTAACTTAAAATAAGTATGTCAAGCGATTTTATATATAAAGAATGTGCGTGACACAGTACAACACTATCCATGCACCAGGCAAGGACTGCTCTTAAGCGCTGATCAAATCACTCCACTTTGGAACACTCTACGGTAATTCTAAGAAAGGAAGATTTTGACATCCTGTCACACATTCTTGATTGTTGTGCTTATGGTTTCCTCATTTCATTATAAAAGACTAATGTACAGTGAAACTTGTATGTATTGAATCCAGATGTATTGAATGTTCACGTACGTGTAACACATCCAGTAGTCCCATTTATTGTTTCTCTGCATTTCCGAACTGCATCTATTGAATGTCAGCATGTACTGATATTTTTTGTCAGTCCCCTGAGAAATGACAGCTAAAGGTTCCACTGTATTTATCAGTAATTCTCATGCCTGGACAACATTACAGGAAATAGTTTCAAATAAGTTTTGGAACAGCATGTTCCACCTCTCTTCTTCTCTACATGTAAATGTTTCGATGTGGTAAATATTATGCTGCTCGTAAAACTTAATATGTACAGTACCTACATTTAGTTTAAAACATGTTATTTTCATACCGTAAAATGCTGTTTCCTCTTGAGGTCTAAAACAGAAGAAAATGTGATCTTTGTACGTACAGTAGTGTAATTTAAAAATGTGTTTTGTCAATAGTGGGGTTTGTCATTTAAATTTAATACAACAGGTACATATCTCTGATCATGGTGAAGAAGCTGATTAATTAGACTCGCGCAAGCTGGTTGTCTTTTACATTAATGTGAAAGGTACAGTCGTTATGCATGTTTGTCATTGTGCACATAGTATATTTAAATACATTATCTAACAAATAGTACTTCATTAAATGACTTGACTGAACCACGTGGAAGAAATAAATGTCTTTGTTGGCTACTTTGGGTTTAGTTGTTTGGCGTTTTTACGTGCCCTTGAACAGTACTAGGAATTCGTAGAGGAACACATAGGGAAGGGAATAGGAGTTGCCAGGGCCCGTTTTCAGGAACCATCCCAGCATTCACCTGGAAAACAGAAATCAGGATGGCTGAAGCCGGGGATGGAACCCGAGTCCTACCGAATGTGAGGCGAGTGTTTTACCACTGCTCCACCTCACGCTGTGTGTTTACTTGAGATAAGAACGTACAATACAACTATTGTAAACAGTTTGATGGAGGTGTTTTGTGACCAGTATGTGACTAAAGTTAATGTGAAAGTAATATGTATCTATAACAATTTAAGAGAGTTTTGACTCTTTTTTTTTTTTAGGGTCTTGGTATCTGGTTCAGATCCAGATGGCAGCTGTCCTCAAGGCTCCTCAGAAGTTGCTAGTCCTCAAGGCTCCTCAGAAGTTGCTAGTCCTCAAGGCTCCTCGGAAGTTGCTAAGCCACAAAATGTAAGTAAAAATTATTAAAAAGAAAAAGTAAATCACTGATGGGTAAATGATAATGTTGTGTGCTGGTTAAGTGGATCAAATTACAGTGACAGTTTACTTCCTAGAAATATTGCAGTCAACAGGATTATGAGAAACATTTTTCATGTAAGGAAACCACAAGTTATTGCAGCTTTGCACAAATTACTTAATCTTGGATGAGAACTGACAAACTGCATTGTATATTGTCTTTGTAATTGGGATAGACTCCAAGCTGTGCACTGTAAAGTAAAGTGGTTGGTCTGCGCACCTCCTGCCAAGGTGGTTCCTGGTTGGTTTGACCCAGATTTGTACATGTTGAAAATTTGCAGGACTGTTTGTCCAGCATGTTTTCTCAGGATCTCTCATTCCTCGTGTTCTTTTATTTAGGCATTGATTCCTTTATACATATCTCATGTAATCTTGTACCAATGCTGCAAAACTCATTGTGAAGCACTTCACTCCCTCACTGTAAAGTCAAGCTGTCCTGGAGCCTGATAAAGGTCTATATTAAAATGGCTCCGTTCGCCATATGTAAACAAGCACATCATGTGACGTCCATGTTTCAACTATCAAATTTGTTTACTTTCATCAGCCGGACAATGTTGGTAATAATTTTAAAAAATTAAGCTGTACAGTTTTTGAAATTTTCTTTTCAGCTAATTTGGTGGTTATGGTTGCTAACAGTATCTGTATTTCCGAATGTTTTTATTGTGGCTATGTGACAGATTGTTACAGTATTTGTGTTAGTAAAAAATTAGCAATTTATGTGTGTGAATAGTTCGCAAATATTTTTCTGCTACTGTGTGTGAAAAGAGACAGAAGGAGTGGAAGGGAATTGGAGAAAGTATTTTATTTTCGTTGTTACTTCCTGCAATGTAGTTTTCATAATAGGCCTCAACTGATATAGGTATATATACTGTATTATGGACAGTGTAACTGAATACAAAAATAGAGGAAATTCAGACACGTTTGTTTGTGTTTCGTATTTCTTCAAATAACATAGTCAGCAGGTGGTGACAAGCATAAAAGATGTTGGTGATCATTGCAAACGGTTCTGTGCATCCGTACTTATAAATTTTTTTCTGCATATTCAACTGTTGTTTTCTGTAAGGTTTCTCATTGTGAATGTTTTTACTAGATTTTTATATTTTCATAATTTTGCTCATGTTTCGATAAATCATTAAAATTAAATTACAGAAACATCTAATCATGTAATGAAATATCATTGTTACGTAAAGTGAAACGTTAATATAAAATTTTGATATAAACATGCTTGGGGTTTAATAATATAATCTGTCTCATGTAACTTTTCCATGTTTTGATATTTTCTTCTGAGAAATGTGCTTGGTAGTTCCATTGTTTGAAGCTTTAAACCTATTTGGTTTCCTGGAAAAGCATGGTCTCCACAATCCTGTTCAAAGACATATTTCTCAGAAATAAACTATCAAAATATGGAATACTTATATGAGATAGACTATAGTTACATAATTGTGATGCTTCACATCCTTATTGTTTAGTGAACAAGGCATGGTGACATGCCTAAGCTCGTTACATAAAATAACCAACTATGGAAAGTTTTTATTAGTGGTAAGAGAATTCTGTGTTCTGCTCGATTTCAAACTATACATTTTTTATGGTGCTGGCTAGCTAGTTGCTCAAATACAGTACTGTTCATAAAATATGAACATAGATAATATTGATTTCTCAACATCATTAGTTCATTTATTGCTTTTTACGCTGTAGTCTGTTTGAGAAAATACGTATTTTCACACATTTATGTGTTATTTTTCTTGTAACATCCAATTTTGCTTTAAACAGAGAGAAAATGAAGAGAAGAACAAAACAAATGTAGGAGTTTGTAATATTTTTTTTTATGATTCTTTTAAAAATAATTAATGTACAGGTCTTGCCCCCTTGACTTGTCTGGTTAGTTAAATTGATTTCTTCTTGAGTGCTTGCACATGTCAACTTTTGGTACATTTTCAGCTACCTTTTGTACAATGCATTAATGAATTATCAACATGTGGTTATGTTGTAATACAGTCTGATCTGATACAGTATAATATATGTGATAATTGTAAAGGGGTACGGAAAGGTTAGATGTCGAGCGAACGACTAGAATACTCAATCGTCGATAAAATCTAAACTACTCATCATAATTTGATGGGATTATTTTGCCGAGTAGATATGCTATTAGCAGACGTTTATTTATATAGCACTGGGCGGTAGTATGCTTTGCTTTCTTGTAAACTTTATCATCCACAAAAAATTTAAAACTGTAATTTTTAGTATGATAATATCCAGGACTTTATAATACTGAATTTAAAAAATATTTGTTTTTTGATTTTAAAATAATTTTAACATCCATAAACTACTCGTGCAGAGGTTTTCGTAGATTATAATTAATTCAAAATTAAAAGGTGAATAGTTTTGAAATTTGGTTATTATAGAGTTCTGGATATTATAGTACTAACAGTTATAAAAATTAAAATTTTCCATTGTATTGATTTTTTGGTTACATCCCCTTATTTTTCTAAACACAGTTTTTAATTTTTTACTCGAAAGCAAAGCATACTACCTACCGCCCAGTGCTATATATAACTTTGCAGTAATACTGCCTTGTCGTGGGTCACCCAGGTATTATTTTCTGCTACATTTTTGTGTATGTGCAAACTTTATATTAACATCTATATATTTCCTTTAAGCTGTTTGTGTCGCTTCAGTTTTAAATTTTTCCTATGTCAAGTTACACTGGGGTGTTGTGTTAAAACCTGATAATTATTGACAAACTGTGTTATTGTGGACATACGCCATTGCAATATTATGTCGTCCCAGAAAGCTTAGAAAGAGACTAAGAAAAACAAACAACCAAATACGAAGAAAGAGAAAACAAGCCGAGTTGGCTGTAGTCAACACATCCGTAAACCAAAACAACAGAACATGAAGGATCCGATATGAAATTAGTCACAGACAAATAAAGGGAAAAAATAATGATAAACAACCAAAAATAATAGTAGAAATACAAAACAATATGATATGTAAAACTCAGGACATCACAGTTAAGACAGCTATCTTAATTGTGATGTCCTGAGTTGTACACATTAGTTTGTTTTGTATTTCGACTGTTATTTTTGGTTGTTTATCATTATTTTTTTCCTTTATTTGTCATTGACTAATTCCTTTTGGGATCCTTCATGTTCCATTGTTCTGGTTTAGGGATGTGTTGACTACAGCCAACTCGGCTTGTTTTCTCTTTTTTCGTATTTCATTGTTTGTTTTTTCTTTGTATCTTTCTAAGATTTCTGGGACGACATAATATTGCAATGGCGTATGTCCATAATAATACAGTTTGTCATTCTGTCCCATTGCAAGAAACATTCAAAGACATTACTGCTAATTATTATAGCTGCCAGAAAGTTTATATGTATTTTTACCACATGGTTGTAGGTATTTTTAATAACTTACGAATTTTGTTGCACTTAATAAATGCAGTGTGTATGGTGTAGACACATTCATGATTTTATTTATTTATTTTTCCAGAGTTCAACACTGAATTCTTCTCTTAATGAAAAGATGGTACAAAGTATGCTAAATGCAGCAATAGATACAAGTCTGAGGTATCTTAGAAAGAGGTACAGTTCAAATTTTTTTTTTACTTTGTTCCTTTGAAGAGGTTGAAACTGTGTGAATTTCCTGTTACAGTAATGTGTTTTCATTTATTACATTAAAAAAAATTACCAACAGTGTGAAAAAAAAAAAATTGCGTTTGGTTATTGCTATTACTAAGTACTTACTGCCTCTGCAGTGCACTTTGATGAATGTCAAATGTCCAGTACGCATTTAGAACACAGTGTTTTTACTTATTTTGACACTTTCAAGGCATGTGAGACATTAGTTGTTTTATTTATATAAATTTTGAATATAATAATTTCAAACAAAACTTATTGTGCACAAAATATTTAAAAATTACTGCTGTATGAAAAATTTGGCTTTTTAATATTTATACTGTAGTTACATTGTAATTTTAAAATTTATACATGTTACAAAAAATTATGAGAAAATAATTTTTACCATCCTGTTAGCTAACTGCAGTGATTATTATTTGACTGCTATTATGTACACGTTGAACACCGCACTATCTGAAAAATCCTGTCATAATATTTCTTAAGACATTGTGTGTTGAAAATGTTTTGTTTAAAATTTATAATTAGAGAAGTACTTTACTTTAATATTGATTTCCAATTTGAAGTACGTAGCAGTTAGTAAGATAGTCAGGCACCTTAAGGGCATTTCCCAGATAGACTACATTTGTGTGTTTGTGAGGCAATAAACCAATGGCGTATTACCTAAGAGTGCTGCTGACCGATGTATGTATTCGTCTCCCTGCACAAGCTGCTCAGCGGCCGTGTAGTATTTTATTATTATTCTTTTTTTCTATGGGACTTTGCGGCGACCAAATTGTTTTATTTGTGAGCAGCGTAGTTCAAAGTCTAATGCTCGTTTCTATTGTTGTATTTTATAGAATCCAGTTGTTATTCTTCCAGATATGGCAGTCTGGAAAGGCCATTTTTGGCCGTTTTAAGGGGCCCAAAAATGACACTTCTTATAAATGTGTCAAATTTTTAAAATTATAGTGGCGTTGTTTGAAGTGTGTGTTTTTGTTCGTGGATATACAAATATAAAGCACGTTAAATAGTTTTGTCAAGAATAGAACTGTTGTCACTTGCTGCAACACATTTGAAGTACGAGTAGGGAGGTCCCTTAACCAGTTTATCATCTGATACAGCTGCAGTATCTTATTGTTTATCATCTGTTTATTTTTGCCACTGACTCCAGCCCTCAAAAACAAAGTGACAGTCTAGCTGAGTACTTTCAAATTGATACGTACACTAGTTTGCCACAGTTCATAACCCAGAAATGACATGCCTCCAGTCATTTGGTTACTACCTGTTGCTTAAGCTTGAGCTTGTTATTTTCTTTGCACTTACAAACTGAATAATAATTTGTTCAATCACTCACCTACTATTTAATTGGTCGTTACTGTATGAAATATACTTTCCCAGGATGTGTTATTAATATAAGCCATACTGTAAACTTTAACATGTAAAAATTAATTTATGTGAGGAATTAAATTTTAAATCTTGGAACAAAGCTAATGTTTGTGGATTAATGTAGATGATTTCTTAAAATCTGTGGCACAGGTGATAGTGTTAAAATTTGTCATGGTACACTTTAAAATGTTAAAGAAAGTTAGGAAATATTTTATATAGTAATAGTTGTTCCTTGTGTATATAAACTACATATAAATATAGGTATATGAACTATGTGATAATCAAAGAAAATTGTTGTTAACTTCTTAGCTTATAACATACACAGTAACAAGTCAACTAGTTGGTTTCTTCAATTAGGTGTTCTTTAAAGACAAATTTGCAATATTAATACATTTCGTTATGTTGGGTAGTTGTAGTTGTAAGCTTTTGAGTACAGTATAATCAGTTGCATGTAATGTTGTGCATGGTATTGCCCAAAAATGTTATCAAAGATAAAATATCTTTCTTTTAGGCCACCTCCAGGCTGCGAAGTATTATCCAATGACAAACAAAGTATGATGTCTGTGATCTGTGTGGATTGCATTGCTGAAGAGACTGGCAACTTTAAAAGTGGTTACCCGGATCAGGAGAAAGCTTATAAGTGTGACAGGTGTGGAAATCCTTGCTACCAGTATTTCTTCAAGTACAGAGATTCACAAACTGCACTCAGTAAAGAAGGAAAGCAAACAGTGCAAGATCTGGTTCGTTCTGATAGTTCAAATGCAGGCCTGCCAAATGAGAGAGGACTGCCGAACTTCTGCAGAAAGAAGTCAGATTGTTACGTGTGTAACATTTGCGGCAGTTCTTTCAAGAGCAACATGGGGTTCCATTACCACTATTCGAAGCACACTAATGTTTTCCGTTACAGATGCGAGGAGTGTGGCAAGGGGTTCCACTATAAAGCCAATCTTGTTAAGCACAATAAGGTTCATACGGCAGATTTCAAGTACCAGTGTCATGTGTGCTTCAAGAAACTGAAATATCTACAAACTCTGCAGCAGCACCTGAAGCGCCACGCTGTGCCGAAACATTTCATCTGCGAATGGTGCGGGGAAGGTTACAGTTATGCTAAAAGTTACAGGCATCACGTGCGGACTGTGCACAAGGTATTGACCGGTAAGCAATGCGAAACATGTTTGCGCTATTTTGAAAACTTGAACTCTCACACTTGTGCCCCTTTCTATGAGTGTGACGTGTGCGGAAAGCGGTTCGCCAAGCGTCAAACTTTACAAACACACCTACCAACTCACACGAATCGACTGAAGTGCAAGTGCAAAATTTGCCACAAAGTTTATAAAGATATAAGAAAACTGAAGTTCCACATGCATTCCCACTCTAGCTCCTGGTCGGAACGATATCCATTCTTATGTGATGTGTGTGGGAGAGGTTTTAGGGTGCATAAGTCATGGAAAATACACCGGAAAGTTCATTTGCCAGGTAAAAAATACAGGTTAAAATTTTTTTTTTCAGACAAAATGTTGCGAGAGCAGCGTTTGCAGTCTGAGAAAAATATGTGAAAGGATTACCACACGATAGCATCTTATATGTGCAGTGTTATACAAAATTAGAATACGCTTGTAAATGTAAACCATATTTTGGTAAAACAGATTTTTCCTATTTTAAAGTCTGAAAGGATGTGATAATGTTGCTATTAATGGGCATTAAAATGTGCTGTTGGCTTTGTGCATGCAAAAAGATAAAAAATTTTAATGAAATTTTGAGTTATGAATTGATTGTTCAAACAGTATTAAATTTTTTTTTTTAAGTTTTTCTGTGTTTGAAAGTGATTTCTTACCCCACAAAATCCTTAATTATTAGAAGTAGTATTGTTTAACTGAAGTGGACTTTTTCTCCCATACAATAGTGCCGTGTATTTAAAAAAAAAGAACATATTCTAATTTCTGAAAATATTTTGTCATCATCTAACATGTTTGTCAAGTGGTGGTACTAGTTAAAAAATACTTGCAATATATTTGTTATGAATTTTTTTTTTTTAATATTTAGTTTGTGCACTTATACATTCACAATTTTTGTGAATGCTGCATATTAGAAAGCAAAAATACTATGTGTGATTACACTTAATTTCTTATTAAGGACACTGCCTTTTTAGATTACAGTGCACTGTGTAGTTTGTCTGGGAAAATTTGGTTCATTCAAAAACCACTCCATGTGTACCTGTGGTGCATTTGAGAATCATTACAAGCTTGATGATTAGTTTTTATTTTACATTCCTCATGCACATAATGAAACTCGATAAAATTTCTAAATTTGACTTCTGCTTAGTCAGTTTCAACTGATAAATAATTTTCTGTACATACACTTCAGAGTTATCGCTAGGCAGGCATTATACTTAATTTTTATTATCCATAAAAATGTAGGGTCGCAGGTTGACGTAATGTTCAGGTGAGTCGCTGACAAGAAGAGTATGGCAGCTTAATGTCTTGGATGTAAGGGTAATGTGTCAAGTTGTGAGTGAGGTTCGACCAGTCTTAGTGACAACATGTTCCCAGGGTGCAGTAGTACAAACTAGCAGCAGTAAAGTAAAACTTTTAATGAGATAGCAGCTTTTATTTTTGTCTAATTACAAATAAGAATACTGGTTGGGTAGAAAGATGTATGTATCATGGCATGAACCCGACATATGAGGAACATAAATGTAATGTTGTAGATAGTTATTAAAGCTTGCAGGGTTTTCAAAATTCAGTGTAAAATGTCACAAAAATGGCAGTTTCAAAAAGTAGTTTTTGTCCACTTAGTAAAAATTATTTTTTCTCATAGATGCATTACTGATAAAACATTCAATTTTGAGGATGATTTCTTTTACATCACAGTACACTGATAATGGCGCAAGAGGTTACTCATTCATGCTCACAGAATACTTCCTCTCAAAGTTAGCAAAAACTGTTTCATGGATCACTGTTTTTTTTACACCGTATAGACTTTCAAAAACTACCATTTTTCCCTTAAAAAACACTACCATTCATACCACCTCTTATAAATTTCTCTTTGAGAAGGTGGAGTGTAGGTGAAGATGGGTACCATTGGGAAACTTCATCCAAACCTGCATCTCCGAAAACAAACAAACAAATCAGAGATATAGCCTGGGAGATGTCGCAGAGGCCACAGATGTAGTTTTCTTTGTTTAGGGTAACAAAGTTGTAGTTCATGGTGTGCAGACCACCATATTGCTAGATAGTGTTTGGCTCGAAACAGTGTAGAAAAGATCTGTACTAAAATCAACCAAAGGCACCTCAACCTCAGAGCAAATTTTTGATTGTGAGCTAATGTGTGGTACTGAAGCAGAGATATCACAGGGGTAGATGTGGCGTCTTCAGAAAATAGAAGGTAGGTTCCCCACTGATTCTTGAATCCCTTTCCCATATCTGACACACTCTCCTTCATTTGTAGCACATACAGTACTTACTACCTTTCTACCGTGGAAGTGGGCGAGTGTAGAGTTGGTAGCGTACATACTCTTTATTGTGTAACACCTGTAGTCGAGAACCTGCCTCCGTAACGTATAGTTGGTTTGGTGCTGGTCTATGGTGCAAGAGGTCCTGGGTTTGAATCCTTGCTCAGACATGGCTGTGTGTTGTCCCTTCACCTCTCTTCACCCTCATTAGCTCTGAAGACTGGATTTAGTTTTTTGGACATACTCCATTGCAATGTAGATGTCTGCCAAGGAAAACAAGAGAGAATAGAAAAACATAAATAAGTAGAGAATGTGTTAGTTAACAGGGTACATACATAACACAAAATTCCATAAATGAAACTGGGTCATATAAACCAAGGACAAACAGATAAGAATTTTGTTAAATTTTCTTTTCAGTTAGTTCTTGGGAATATTTGACCTGATTACATTAATGGAATGTGTATGTACTCGGTTGCCTAAAGCATACTCTGCTTATTTATGTTTTTCTATTCCCTTTAGTTTTCTTTGACAGACATCTGCGTCACGTTAAAGTATGTCCAAAAAACTAAATCCAGTCATGCCCTCCTATTGCACAACTCCCTCAAAAATCATATCTCATGACCTTGTTAAAGGTCAGTAAAACCTTCTCACCTCACCCACCTGTAGTTGAAATCGAGAATCTATTGCAATAAAATTGTCCACAGCAGACTTAAGGCCAGTGTTTAAAAACTGTAACAAGAGTTTTTAAATGACATCTTCTATAGTCAAATCATGGTCAACATGTTTGGCAGGTTTAAGAGTGTGTAGTAGATAAATATATGCTAAAAACACCATTTTAAACCTACACGTTTTTGAAAGTCAGTAAAAACTTCAAAACAACAACCCTAGATAATAGTATTAGCCAAATTTATGAGCAAACACTCACCTACGATGATGCATTAGTTAAATGTAATCTGTTTGGCCAAAATTAAATGCAAGAGATTTCGGCATCAGCGATCGTTCTCCCAAAATACGTTATTCAAGAAAAATTATTGCCAAGAAAGATGGTAAAACCTATTGTCTAAGGTTGCTGTTGTTTGATTATTTGCAAATTGACTTTGAGAATTCTACAATTTTAAATTTATGCTTTTAGCACTGAATACTGTACCATGTTTTCTTAGAGGTTATTTCTTCTAATTTAATAATTGCATTTAGTTGCTGCGAGGTGACGGAGTAGTAACTTCTAATGTTGGTCTCAAGAAAGAGTGTCCATTTAGCCTGATGCTAGTGCTACTATGTGTTTAGGACCATACTGTGACATATTTGTCAGATCTGTTTTTACAGATTGAATTGTAAACACATTTATTTTTTAATGTATAAATAAATTGTAGGGCATCACTTTACAGTTTGAGCTAGTGCAAGATAATGTACCACCACATTTTTTTCAAGGTGGTGTTAGCTAGGTTGTGACTTCAACCATTTACTGTACATGTGTTTCATGTGATATATATATATATAATAACATAATCTTGTGCTTTGGTTATTGCATGTGAATTACTGTACAATACAAATACAGACGACTATCGGACATGAATATTTTGTGGCTACATTCAAAGGTGAACAGTGTACACTTAGACTTAATTTATTTCACATATGTTAGATACATATAACTTACAAAAACAATTATTTATGTAGTATAAGTACAGGTATAGTCTTTCAAATTTTCTGAAGTTCTTAATTTAGAAGCAACTATGAAATATATTGAGATTATTTTGGTTTGGACTAAAACAATCGGCCTCGTTAGTGGTAAGTGTTGGTCGAAGTTCAGGATCTGAAATTCATTGTACCTGTCACTTCATCCGTAACACAGATTTAATATAAATTAGTTGAGGTTGACTGGGTTAAGGTCTGTAATGTCAGTCTACCGGAGTTAACTTCTTATTCATGTCCAGTGTGGAAAATACTGCTCCAGACAAGATTTTTTTTAGCTTTGTAGGAGTTACAGATAGAAATTTAAGAGACTAGCAGATGTGATTTTATAGTCAACAGTGTCCTAGCCATAATATGAACAAACACACATCTCCTCCATGACTTTTCATTTCCTGCCTAGAACAACATTGACTTGTCAATGAGTTTGATTTAAGGTGGGATATACCAGCCTCCGCTATTATGAATATTAACTACTGTACAATGAAAAGAAATAGTGTCATATATGTAGATAGCAGCTTTACGTATTGCAATATTTATTCAGGATTCTGTAGGTTAACAGGAGTATATTGTATACTTTTTTTGTAATTTCTCCTTGATGGAATGTTACATTCTTGGATGTACCTAATCCAAGTGTGCAGCTGCTTGTAAAATAAGCTTCGTGACTCGATCAAATACAATTATAACACCCCATTCTGAAGAGTTGTTTACATGTGGCATGAGTTTTTCTTTGTTTTGAATGTAAACATTGTAAAAATTTTTAAGTAATATAAAGGAAATAAATTTGTGGTGCTTTTGATTTGCTTACAAGGAGTAAAAGTGGCTAGGGCCTCTCTGTAGATGAAAACTACTCACACTACAGGCAGAATATCCAGCGTGTGTTACAACATGTTAAGCAGTGTTACTACACATTGCAAGCATATTCTAAGCACTTTTGCTCATCTCTAGCACATCCTGTAGAATATCAGTACACATTCTCTCTGATGCACTCAAACAGTTTATTGGCCTTCAGGCAAACATCTGGCTGCTGCTCCACTGAAACAGACCCAAATTTTCTTGTACACATTTGTAAATGAGAAATGGCAGTTATATACCAAGGTTGTAAACTTGTATTATCCATTTAAATTTAATTCAAGGGTGCTGTTATCACTGCACATACTCCTGTAAGAAAATAACTGTAATGTTTCCATACTTCTACTAATCACAATGTGTACAACTGATAAATAAAAAATGACAGTTATTGTGCTTGGGTCTTACATGATGCTAATTTTTCATTTATTTCTGAATAGTTATTTTACCTGTTTACATACTTTTGAATAATCGGTTTTGAGGGAAGTTGACATGTTTACTATTTAAATTATACTATACAGTAGTTGTTAGGAATATTAATTAATTTAAAACTAAACACGATTACAATCTTTTACAGTGCAAATAACATAGTAAACATTTTTCTACCATATACGTAGGTGAATTTTGCACCAATTTTATGTACTAGTAGGCAATGTCAGATTCTGATTAGACCAATGAAAAGCAGCATAATAAAATATAAAATTTTGGTCTTTCTTAAGTTGTAATGGCAATTCCTAGCAATTGTCTTGTGTTGTAGCAAGCTTGCTTTCTTTTCTAATGGGTATTTATTTAGCACAGCCTTTATTAATGTTATGAGCATATAAAACACAGCTATAACAGAAGAGAAATTGTCAGTATTTCAATGGGATGAAAGTTTTTCATGAAACACTTCCCCTTTTTTTCTACTACTGTATGTTAATTATCAAGTCCAGCTATAATACTTCATTTTTCACTTAAATCATGCGGCTTAAGGGTGTTCAAGTGCGATAAAAATCATAATTTTATATTTAAATGAAATAGTGTTAGTTTTGTAGACGATACTTGTGAGTATATTTTCATTACTCGAAACAATTTTAGCTCGCATAGTTTTCTCATTACGGTGCCTCAAAGTCAAAATTTGGTTGTTCTGCTGCCATGCAAATAGTAAAAACCAACTGACCTAATTAAATGAAATAATTCACTGTGAACTTATGTCCCATGAGCTATGTAATAAAACATTTTAAAACCTACAATGTAATGTTTCGAATTTTTGAAAAATCTCAGAAATACAGGGAAAAAAATTGTGAATTAAACAATGTTTTAAAATATAAAAATAATGTATGGGATTTTTTTGTAATGCTTTATCATGTAGTCCATAGTGTGATATTTCACAATGAATTTTTTTAACTTGTGTAAATTAATTGGTTTTCACTGTTTGAATGGCAGCAGAACATGCAAATTTTGACTTTGACATACCATTACGAGAAAACCATGCGAGATAAACTTTGTTTGTAAGAAGGAATTTTACTTATATGAAATAGTGTTAGTTTTGTAGACTAATTTATAAGTATAAAATTAAGATTTTATCGCACTTGAACACCCGTAAGGAAACAAAAACTAGTTTTTATTGCTGGATTATTTTAACGCAATTTATTATACAGTAGAACACCAATTTAACGAGCTGTCATGGTTCCCAAAATCTTGTTGCTAAATTAATTATTCGTATGATCTAAGTTCAGTAAATAGATAACCTGGGTCATAGTTCCTGAAAATCTCTGTAACTCGATAAACTACATGAAACACAAGCGGCATGGCCTGTTTCGGAATGGAAATTTGGGCCTCCCACTTCAACGTACACAAGCCAATTTGTATGCACAGACTTAATTCCACTACAGTGCAACTAGGCTCAGTGCAGGTGCAAATTTTTCATTGCATCTGTAAGATAGGAGTTTTTAACTGGCCCGTGGTGTCAGAAGACTTACCTACAGGACTGCACTTCTCCACAATGAGTCCCACTTTGCTCTGCTTGTACTCGCTGTCCCGGTACAGCTCCAGCAAGCTGTCTCGCAGCTCGTCACTTGAGGCTAGCCCTGTGTGTGTCATGCCACCTAGTTGACGGTACACACATGCCAGAAGGCACTGTAACATGAATGCAGCCTCGTGTCTAGCTGTTGCAAGAGAATTGCTCCACATCACTGTGTTACTGTAGTAGTTAATACTTCCATTATACAAATATCCCTTAATAATGTTTAAATCTCTTCATCGTGTTGTAGCGGCTGTGAAGATGAGTAAAGTATATAGTACAGTTAGGGTTGGAGAGACTGAAAAGTACCCATGAATTGATCCACAAATTGTGGTCTTTGAGGTTCACAGTCTGCATTGAAACAGCACTGAAATAGCAACTGTGAACAAGAGTGACTGAGGTGATTATGGAGCTGGCCTAGAACTGCAGTTTTTCATGATATCCCATCTGCCGTCAGTATCACCACATACGAGTCCCACGTGTGAAATCCTGGGAGTGACCCTGACCGGATGTAAAATTGGAATCTTCTTGGAGGGATGCGATCGATACACCTCCACTGCTGCGTGGACTGTTAGATCAGCCCACTTGATGCATTATTTCACGTTGCTACTGCAATTTGTTGTTATTTCTGCGCAGTTATTGTGACCCTTGAAGACCAAAATTGTGGGCCAGTTTACAGGTACTTCCCGACTTCTGAGATCCTAAGTATACTGTATAATTTAGCTCTTCTTTGCATCCCCTAAAACGTGATAAAGAGCTTTGAACATTATTCAGGAACATCCTGTATATAAGAAAAGTGTGGGATGGATACTGTGGTGATCGAGGGGTCAGACCTTTTGCCTCCCACCTAAGCTGTCAGGGTTCGGTCCCTGGCAAGTTCATTTCCAGATTTTTAGCATATGGGAAATGTGGTTTATGTTACATTTGGATGGTGGGTTTTCTCAGGGAACTCCTGCTAACCCTGTCTTTCTCATTCCATCGCTGCTCCATACACCTCACCTCACCTCATCCAATCTTCGGGCCGGACGGGCAATAGGCATGTCTCACTTGTAGAGAATCCGGCCCAACGTTCACCCCTAACCTTTTCTCATACACACTGTGACCTTGCCCTAAAGGGGGATCACGTGGTGAATTTTCATTAATTTCACTGTGTTTGAGAAACCCCACACAAATATTTGAATATTGAATGAAGCCACTAAGCTTATTGGTTGGCTGTTAACAGACTGCTGTGCCTACAGTGGGCTCCAGTAATGTGCAAGTATGACAATAATTTGACTCGTGGAATATGCGTATTTAATAACAAACTCTATTGCATGTTTATTACTCACCTTAGATTCCCGAGTGTCAGGATCCATCCTGTCAAGAACTTTGCGGATGTCATCTGTGAACAAGCCACAGTCTCCACATTAGCTCTGTTTGTGTGCAAGCTGACATGTCTTTTATGAAACGTGGCAAATTGAAACCCAGATAAGGATCACCATTCTGTATGTCACCAGACTCCTATTTTAGTCTATAAAATATAAGATTAAAATGAAAGATTGTCTGTTTTTGACATCACAATACTTGTAGCTAAGGGAAAGTAATTGTGGGAAAGGTGGTTTCATGTGTTCGCTGTCTAATCTGTACAGAGTCTTTCCACCAGTGACCTTGAGTAGCAAGTTACGTAATTATAAACTAAAGAACTAATTTGGACGTACACCATTGCAGCAAATGGTGCGTCACAGAAGACAAGAGAATACACACAAACAAACTGTTTGTTTGTGTGTATTCTCTGGTATTCTGTGAGACACTATTGGCTGCAATGGCAGTGTATGTCCAAAATACTTCTTTAGTTTGTAATTTGCCCCCATTGCAAGAATCATTCAAATACGATAAGTTACGTAATATCCATGATAGTACTTACAGCACTACCGTAAAATGGAGTGAATAGAAACACTGAGGCGAATAGAAACTAAATTAAAAATCAATTCTTAGCTAACACCTTTTGCTTACAAAAATTATAATTACTATAAAACTACTGTTCGTAAACTTTTTTAACTTGCCTACTTAAAAACAGAATTAATACTGAAAATTTTGCTTTAAAATTGTGTTTCTTTTCCCCCTAAAGTTTCTAATCATCCCATTTTATGGTACTATTATTGATATGCAAGTGTTTCTGTACAGTTTTTTTTTGTATAGAAATTTCATGAAATGGTATAGGCAGATGCTGCAATTAATGTAAAATTATAATAAAAGTTAAATTGAATGAAATGTCAAAGAAAGTCTCAAAATTGTTAAAGTGGTAAATCACATTAACATGAATGTATGGAGAGAAAACATCAGAAAACAGTGCCTGGTGAAGAAAGGAAGGCAGTTTACTGAAGTGGAGCATGCAACGCTGGCCTCTTCAATTGATGATGAATGATAAAAAATATCATACAAAGTTAAAAAAGGTCAATGAAACAATATATGCCTATATAGTGGGAGAGAGAGAGAGTAAATAGATGGACAGGTGCATGTGCACAAACACACATGCATTCTCTCCCGTTTTCATGCACTCCGGGGATTATTAAAGGTTTGTAAGGGTTGTGCTAACCTAAATTTCAAATTACTCCCTGTTCTATGGTGCTAACAGTACGGTGGTCAGCGCCTACGAATTTGTCGATAGGCAACCATCTGCAAAGAAGAGAGTTGCTGGTTGCAGGTACTGTAGGCTCTTGCCCCAGTCGTGAAGCAAGAATGTCTGTGCTTCAGAGGAACCAAATGACGTAAAAAAAACCTAGTAAACAGTATTTGAAAAAAAAAAAAAAAAAAAAGCTCTAACAGATAAAAACTGTTGCTTTTATGTACCTGTTCTGTCATTTATTTACGCTTTTTTTTGTAACAAAGCTTGACCGAATAGTGTGGCATAGTGATAATTTCATAAGAGCCTTATGGTACGTCTGGCGACATTACTGCGCAGACGCTAGTCGATGATAACGAATATCCAGGATTCCGCGGCTATTACATCAACGATCACAACACATTGCTAAATTTCTATACAAAGTGCATGTCTGTTGCAAAGCCTAACGCAAATAAATGCATTCCATTATAGTGTTAACGTGTTTTTTTTAAATATTGTTTTGTCCGTTGTTGAACGTGTATAGAACAAAATCACCTACCTACGTAATTCTTAGCCAAAAGCTGCCCGATCATAGAGCAGTGAGAGTTTAAGGCCATTATTCATATAGTTATTTCAAACAATTGCAAATTACGCGAATATTTGTTCCAATTGCTATGAAAAAATTTGAGACTGTGTACAGTCACACGATACACTTATTTTGGCAGAGCTTTTATCAAAATAACGTACCGTTTGCTAGTAAAAAAAATATTTTTGCTTCATTTTGGCTTACTTTGACAACAAAATATGTGATATTTCAGGGGCACAATTTAAATATCCGTTTGGTGTATTGCAACAGGAAAATTCAGCTACAAACGATGATATATAAGTATTAAAACTGTAAGATGAATTTTTGATATATATATATATATATATATATATATATATATATATATATATATATATATATATATATATATATATATATATATATATACTAATTCACGTTTAAATAATAATTCGAAACCACTGCAAAACTATAAAGCGAGGCCTTAATAGTGGATGCAGTTATTATTATTCAAAACTTGTCACGTGGGTGTTCGCATGAGATATTCGAACGCTTAAATTAGGCTTGAGAATAACGTTCAACTACAGTGCGTGTGTATAGCGACTGGTAGTTTTCGTGATAAGTTTTTTTATGCCGTACGCGCGCACCTGTATTTCTCCGTCATGATCAGCGATTTAATGTTTTTGACCCTTCGCGTTTCGAGGTGTCTCAGTAATCTTCTTATGATTAAGTGACGCTTCTACGCAGTGGCGGATTTAAGGGGGGGGGGCGGAGGGGGCGACCACCCCCCTCCCCTAAGAACCTGTCGTGTGTTTTTTTAGTGAAGTAAATTGTACAAATAAATATTTTCAAATAATATTCAACCATGCACAAGCACTCACAATTGACTTAATGTAAGCACCCATATAATATTGTTGCGTGCCATGTTCCTGGAGGCCAGTGGTCGGCGGCTGTTTCGTAACACCTTGAGGGCTGGCCGATGACTCAAAGCCCGGGTGGCTCATAGTGGGAAAACCGCCGACACTACGTCATAGATACCTGTCCCAACTGCGCCTTAACCCTTCGAGGGCTGCCGACGTGACTGCCAGCACATCCGAAACAT
>PNEQ01090222.1:0-13449 GCA_003012365.1 Medauroidea extradentata
TCGACGTCCTGTAGTAACCAAATATACGTTTGGCACAAACAAATTGCGTTTAAATGAATAATTTGGTCGAGGGAAATAATTAATTTTGTTTGAAGGACTCCAAGCTTGGTATTACCAACAAAATATTGTTTAGCTGAAGCAAACATCACCCAAACAAATATATTTAGTATAATGAAACAATTCTTTCTCTCAGTGTAACCTCCAGAATCTCCGACCTGGTAGCGGCGTGATATTGCCACATTCCAATGTAAATTTTACCATAGAGTGGTCCGAGAAGGCTGCAGGGATAACGTCATATGATCGTATAGCATTTCGATGTGGACGGGAAACGTAAAACCTGTCTAGGCGAGAGCTAGATGCATAACTATGGAATGTGAAATGACGTGTCGGGATTCGTAACACGTCTGGCGACGTCGTCAACTTCTGTAGCTGTGACAAAGTCTTTCAGTGCCGTATTGATTGGGTATGTGCCACCCACGTGATCTACTCCATTTATAACGCAATTGAAGTCACACCTTATCACAATATTATGTTCGTCAACATTAAAAAATGTGAGGATATCAGTACGAAAAAATTCCTGGCGAGCAGTCCTGTGTTGAGAGCCTGATGGGACGTACACATTGACGCAGTGTCCTATCACCTTGTTTCCGGTGCCATGTTGGGCTGGAGTTGATACCAATGTACCGGAAATTATACGGCCGGAGGGATGTTCACGTATATTTTCTAGCTGAATGTGGTTACTAGTGATGATACTCGTAACCTCTGCCATTATCTCCTATGTTAGCGTAAACGTTGTATTGATCAAAATAGGGCAAATGAGCGACAGGGACATCTTGCAAGAATAAAACGTCAATGGCGTGGGCGCGTACAAGTTGTATAGCAGCGCTTGATATTTATATGGAGCCTCTATGGTGCAAATACTAACAGTCGCATATATTATTACCCGTATCACCACTGTTCGATAGTTTCATGTCTGCGTCTTGTAATGCGGTGGTTTTAAGTTTGTGGATGGCTTGTTTTGCAACGTTTAACGAATGTTCATGTTGTGAACGAGGGCTCTCTGGTGTAACCGCGTCGTGTCGTGTTGGACTATTGTCTTCATGAAGGGTTTTTTTTCCCTTTCCTCACACTATCAGCGGCTCCCGACTCACTTTTTTTCCGTACGGCGAGTTTTTTACTAACTGTTCCATGTGAGTTTTCTGCACTGACGTTTTCCGTTGTTGTGTTGTTATCCACCTGGGCTACTTCTGAGGCGGTGTATGTTGACATGAGTACCGTTGTATCATGTGGCCGTGTAGGTGATGACAATATATCTCGTAAAGACACGGAGTCATCGCCTTGTGATATTTAGACGTCAGCTGTTGACGGTTGGGCTAAAGGCGGGTGAATGATGTGTTCTATTAACGAGACACTTGTGTCCCTATTTTGTTGCTGCCCTCTTTAACTGTCTGCGCCCAACTACGCCCGCAGCGTATTTATTTTTCCTACTGCAGTAGAGACACGGGGCGGGGCCAAGCGTGTGACATGACGCGCCCTTCCCCTACATGTTCGCTGTACCTTCCACTACTCATACGCAAGTTCCCACGCCCGGCTGGTTAAAAAAAAAGACACGCCATATTTACCTGTCCACTTCTTGCTGAAAAAATTTCAGGGAGTCCCGTGAATATTACGGCATTGAGCAGATATTAAGATTTTTTAAATTTTCCTTGCTACCAAAAAAGTTGCAATTGATGAGATTATGACTAGCAAAAATGCTGATTGGTAAGACAACCTGCTTTTTGAGTGAAAATGCAAGTGAGTGTTAGATTTTATGTATTATATGCACGCCCACAGCTTTTCTGTATTGTTCTGGCATCTGCTTTTGAGTAAAGATGTATTCTCTTGAAAGTAAATCAGCCAATCTGAATTTCATTGCTCCCAGAAGTGAACGGAAGTCACTTAAGAGTGCGTGGTAGATAAATAAACGCTGAATACATCAATTGATTTCTACGCTTTTTTCGAAACGAATGTGGATAAAATACTCAATGAAAATCCTAGATAATGGCATTTACCAACTTTATGAGTAAATATTTACCCAGAATTACTTATTAATTTCACGTGATCTCTTCCGCCGCAGTTAAATGCATAAGGTTCCGGCGTCTGAGATTGTGCCTCAGAAGTTCGTAACACTGAATACAATTTTGTTTAAAACGTTTGCTAAAACTATTGTCTAGGATTGCCATTATTTAATTTTCGCAAATTGGCTTCGAGGAACCTACCGTTATAGAATAATGTTTTTAGATTTGAATTATGTATCACGCCCTCTTGAAGGGGTATCCTAATGATTAAAATCATACCAGTAGCCTGCATTATGGGGATTCGAGCTACATTGTTTTCAATTGCTACTAGTGAAAATTTTACCTTTAGTGTATAGCTCTAACGATTGGTTTTATATGTTCTGGTAAATTGTTAACGTATTAACACCATTACTGAAGACAATTTTTTCATATCATAACAGTTGTCCTTCCTGTTATTTAAATAAACCATTGAATTATGGGCTATTACCCTCCATCTTAGAACGGTTCATTTGTTTACCGTAAGTTCCAAATAAGGATGTTTAAGAGGGGAGTTCAAGCTAATTATTTAATATTTTAATAATTTTTATATTTGTACGAATTATTGTTTGTTTTGTTGACATACATTGTGACTTATTTTTCACAATAATGAATATTTTCTAGCTTTTATAGTTTTTGTACAGTGGCAACACAAAGCCAAAATTTGCACAAAACGGTTTTGTGAAAAAAACAATAGTATCGAAATACGTCACTCTGAAGGAAAGCGCACGGGCTACGGCTTGGCATGTATACAAAACATTGCATTGAAATATATTGTATTAAAAAAATTCAGAAAGTTGACAGTTTTTTACTTGAAATACAGAAATGTTTTTAAAATACAACAAATATTCAATGCTGTTTTTATTCATGTCTAGACGTAGCCCTCTACACTGTTCTTCTGTGGGCATTATTTCTGTACATCAGCTGGTTTTTGTTTCTTGTATAAACCCGATTTATACACATTTTGGCTTTGACATGCCACTAAAAAAACTATGCAAACTAGAAAGTTTTCGTTACTGTAAAAATAGTCACAATATATGCCTATAAAACAAACACAGCTTCGTACAAATACAAAAATTATTAAAACTATTATAATTTTGCATTGACCCTCCCTCCTCCATTCAACTAAATTTCCGCGCAAGACGGGCATTACCTTCTTAAGAGTTATCAAACTGTTTCACCTATATTACTTTTGTTAATTGTTAACTAGTAAGCATCAAAAGGAAACAAGAAATATTTTACTGTGTGTGATTACATAAATAGTATCAACAAAAGTTATCGAGCTATACCAACTATAGAAACTGTACTTACAATCTCTAGCTAGTCGATACCTGAATAAGAAAGGTATCAAGTTAGTATGCCAGATAAAATACTAAAAGTTCTGTTAATTAAAAATTTCGGATACTGATCCTCTTTAGTAAGTTTATAACTTTTCACAAAACTAGTTAATTTACTTTGTAAACATCGATTACGTTCAAATTGCAAGTCATATTAACACCTACTCTGCACTAGGAAGTTTAGTAAATTAAAACTGTCATTAAGGTTTTGATTAGTAGCGTAGATAGGGTCCAAAATACTTCCCACTTCCGGATTTTTCGCAGAAAGTATTTCATAAACCGTTAAAAAATGTACGCACATGTGCTTTGTGATTACTGTGTAGTTTATTTTTCCTTCCAAAACAAATGTTGCATGATTTTGCCTCAAGAAATGGTTTTGTCAATAAATGACCGAAATTATATAACTTTCGCGTAGAAAAAATTAGGTTACACAATTAGAACTATTCGCAGCACAACACGTGTTACTGTTTTACAAAAAAAGATGCTGCTAACTTTTATCATTTAAAGAATGAATTTTCTCAGAACAGCGTAGGCATGAGACCGTGGCCATAACAAGGGGATTAAATTACCGTTTCGTGTAATTATTCATAAATGCAGAGCACATTTATTGCTTGTATTGTTCTTAAAGTTTGAACTTGAAGGCCTTTCCTAAATAACAAACTATCCAGCATCATTCAGCGTCAGCGAAATTATGACAAAACCAAAGCCAGTAATAACATAAACAATACATAATAGAATTTTTACAACTTAAGTGAGGTGACTTATCTATATTTACTGATGTGAGACTGAACTTAGTGAATATTTTGTTTATATCCAATTAAGATTACATAAATCAAAACAGTAAATATATGAAAACAAATGTGAATAATGAAAAATGAATAACTGGTAAAATATTCTGGGTATCTTTCCTAGCCCTTTTTTTATAATTAACATGCAAATTATATTGTGTAGAATTTTAATTAAAATTGCATTTTAAGGAATCTTCCCCCATAAGGTGTATAATATTTAAGTTTTTAAAGCAATTTTAATTGCCTGCCAATTTTTTTATGTTTTAAAAATAAATTTGATATTATTACAAAAAAATATATTCTTTAATAGAACAACTTAACCTGGACATAGAAAAATTACAGATTGTTCCTGAAATGAACTTTGTTAAGCATGTTAATAATGTAATTTCTAGGTAGAGGATTGGGTACTTCTATTTTTGGCAGACGAACTTACACGAGGGACAATACTAACAACTTATCCGAGACAACAGTGAGAGTGTTGAAGAACATTAACCTGGGAATATTCAAATCTTTTAATGCCGTTACACTCGTCGACTTCTGCGCGAATGCATTAAAAAATTATTAGAGTAGAAGGATTTACAGTGTGGCTAATGGCGACCCCCAAGGGCGACAAAAGAACATTAGTGTGGAGTGTATTCCAGACGCACGTAAACGTGCAGAGTAAACTTACATCTGAAATTGTGAAAGTGAATAACTTGTATACCAAGTGCCGAGCTTATCCACTCAGGGAGTTCTCTACGATGTAAATACCCATACTTCAGTGGGAAAACAGAACATTTCTGCAAACCTTAAGCCCTTGTTCACTGTACGTTTGGAGATTTATTTCCAAATTCTATCGCACGGACTTCGGACGGCTGCTATTTACTAGGAAAGTTTGCACTTGGAGAGAACTGACCCGAAAATCATTTTTATGAAGATGACGTAAGCACGACCAAACGTTACAAGTAACGTAGCCAAGGTTCGGTTATCAATTGTCGGTGCATTTTTCGTAGGCTCATTTATTTACAAACACCAGGCTTTCCTTGCGTGAATAATTTTATTTGAAGTACAAATGTGCCCATACTATAGGTATGTAGCTAACTTAGTGACGTTCAACCAATAAGCCAATCATTTAATAGGTATGAACTTCGTTCCAATTAATTCAATAACATGCTAATTTAAATAGGTTCCATAGTCAACTTTCCTGGCCAGTGTGAGATTTTAGAAATACTTTCATTCCAGGTAATATTAATTAGATAAAGATTTTATTATTTTTTAAAATTAAAATGTGAATATTTGAAGACCTTGGGGGAGGAAAGAGGCATCCATGTTTGTAAACGTTTCAGAAACTTGCAATAAAAATTACTTGAAAAGAAAATATTCCAATGTGTGTTAAAACTTATCAATACTTGTAATATGTTCCTAACACATGTATGCGAGTCACCAAGATTCACTTATTTGATTTTTTCTTAGACACTTACAAATGTCACATGCCCTCTCTTTCAGCAATGGCGTATATATTTTTTGCAATATTTTTTGTTCAAATAATGAGGTATCTTGGTCGTTTACTTTTCGTGACTTTCTAAACTAAATTAATTGAATAGCAACAAAATTTTAATGTACTACGTTTTAAAGTATAAACTAATTTATCGTATGAAAATACTTGTAAGATATTAAACTATACATATGGGTGCATACAATAGATAGACTAATATTAAGACATGTAGAGAGTAGATACTATTGAGAAAAATTACACAACGGTTCATATAATTTGGAGTGCAATAAAATTGTTATATAAGACTTGGGTGGAATATTTATGAATCATTTTCGATTACATACGCCCCACTTTTTTTAGTTTTAATTCTTACAAGTATTTAACATGAGAAATTATTTTAAAATCTCTATACCTGTTTTTGAAACTTGGAAACCCCGATATTAAAATTTATTTTTATAGGCCTAATGTTATTTTTTGCTCTTCAGTCTTGTGTAAGTGATATTTTCTAATTATAAAATTTAAAGCGTGGTAACGTATATAACAATTTTCAATAGATGTATTCTTTAAAATAACAATATTGTTATCCACTTGTTTGTATTGTTACGTTTTTCGAATCCAGTTGTTATTTTTCCAGTAACGGAAGTCTGGATAAAACGTTTTTGGACATTTTAAGGGGTCCGAAAATGGTGTTTATAATAAACGTAAAAATATATATATATATACCGACAAAGTTTTAAATATGTGTTCTTTTGTGCATACACAAATATAATGCACGTTAAATAGTTTCCTCAAAAAAGAATAGCCGTAACTGGCTGCAACTTATTTGAAGGGCAGGTAGGGAGGCCCGCCCCTTAGTAAAAACGTATTTAAAATGTCGCATTACACGTAGTAAAACAAACGGTACTTTTAGCATTCGCAAACTTTAGTTCCGTGTGAATAAGGAAAGGCTGTTGTGAGCGATAAGACCCACAGATTTTTTTATCCCATAGATGCGAACTTAAGTTCCGCGTTAAAAACGGCAGACCGGGCGAGAGCGAACCCCTCTCGGAGCACTCGGCCGCTTCCGGCATACGTCGGGCTCTTCGCCCCGCCCCGTGTCTGTACTGCAGTAGGAAAAATAAATACGCTGCGCCGCACCCAGTGTTGCCAACCGTACCCGAATTCGGGTACACGTACCAGAATTGTGCTGTCTGTACCCTGTACCCGACAGTACTGGCTCGGGTACGCAAATGTACCCGAATTTGTTGTGATGAATAGCCCATATTAATTGTTTAGTTTTAAGATATTTTATATTTGTTACAGTATCTTAATTTTGTTTCCAATTACATTTGTGAGTGTGCATTTTTAAAGGGAAACATTCGCCGCCATATTTGAATACTACACATTTTGCAATAACTTTTGGTTTACATAAAGTTCCGTAATTTGGGCCGTGATGGGGCGTAGAATGGCATTTCGAATAAATTGACTTCATCATTAGTATGATTTTTTCACAACTTTGTATCGTGGTACGAAAACAGTCAAATGTTAAAAAAAATTCTTTTGAAAAGCAAAGCTTATGAAAAAAAATATCACAATAATACCAGAAATGTTATATATAGTATTTCCGGAAATATACATGTATTAAGCATTATCATGGCCAATTGAAAAATTTTAAAAATAAGCTGCCGACAGATTTTATTGTAACAACAAAAACAAGCAGAATGAGGAGGGTATTTATTCCCTGCTCTACATACAGTCAGCAAACAGGGAACACCCGTTTACTGGGTTAAATGTTCTCCGATCCCCGCTGTCGCTATGTTTCAGACATAAGCAGAGGGTAGCAATAGGCAGTTGTGAGTGTTATTCATACGAGAGGTGTTGTGTGTGGGCAAGTAGTTTTGATAAAGCTTTGTAGTGATTGTTTAAGTGTTAATACTATAAAAGACAGATTATTTTGAAGGTACCGGTAAAGGTACCCGAATTTAAACGCGACCGTACCTGAATGCACCCGAATTTTGAGTTGTATGTACCTGAATAATTCACACGAAGGTTGGCAAAACTGCCGCACACTCTTTTGTGCCAGTAGCGGTAAGGTGGGACACTCCACGCGGTGATGTCCAATCTTAGAACAGTTACTACACGTCTGCGGCTGCCCTTCGTATGGCCTATGTAACAAACCCATCGTGACCATCTACCGTTAACTGTGACGGGATGTGTTCTTCGAGTTCCATTTTGATTATTCGTACACCTGTGTTTACGTGAAATTTTCTGTAACCACCCCAAAGTTCGCCTGTCAACGTATGTATTTTTCCGTAAGGTGTAATTGCAACTAGGATGTTTTCGTTAGGCACTTCGACAGGAAGATTGACCACTCGCACTGTTTTTATGTTGTCTATTGCTAGTTCTATTTCTACTTGGATCGACTCACCAGAAGAAGTCTTGATCTGCGATGTTCCCTTTGTCGTATGTATAATCCGTTCACAGTGTGGTATGGGCGTCAGCTTGATGAAGATGCATCTCTGCCGGCCGTCCAACTGCACGGCCACGAGCTGGTCGTCTTGTATTCCAGGTGTCTGGACTAATCATCGTAGTAAATCCAGTGCAGGTGGCTTTGTGGCACACTTAACACGTAACATATTGACTTGTGGGAGTTGTTTGCGTATCTCCATTGTAGTTACACCACAAGCTCGCGGACTGATATCGCGCACTGAACGAGACTCGCGCGTCGAACCGTCCACAGCGCAGCGACCCAACACGTCCGCGCGCCTCGCGAGCCGCTGGCGAACTACCAGTTGAGCCAACTCACATGCCTTAAACAGCACTTTCAAATAATTAAAATTGATACGCATCTTTTGTTTTACAGCTATTTACTTATTTAATTTCCTTACTTGTATTTGCTGAAGGATTGTTTTGTTAAGCATTTTCTCAAGTTGCTAAATATCTCGTAGAAGAGACTTGTCCCACTAGTACAAAAATAAGGGAAAAAATAGCTGTTGAAATTATGACAGTTGCGGTAAATTATTATTTAAAATTAATTAAGCCGAGTCGTTGAGATAGAAACATTCCCTTTCTATGTATAAGTATAGCATAAGTATATAACTACAACGTCGCCATATACCCGCAATTGCGAGTTAAGGGCGCGGTCACCTCAGTTTTCAACGCCTTTTTTTATTTTTATATTTGTACCATATATTTTTTTCTTATTTTAGACATAAATTGTGATTAAACTTCCTCCTATGAAACTTTTGTATCTCTCATAGTTTTTGCGTAATGAGTCTTAAACGTCAAAATTTGCATTTTACGGTTTTAAGTACGCCACTATAACCAAATGACGTACCAAACCGAAAAAATTCACAGTGTATAACAATGTTGTAGCCTATGATTTGACATATATAAAAACAAAAAATAAATAAAATATTGTTGCATTTAATAAAAAATGCTGAGTTTTGAAATGAAAATTAAAAAATTACCAAAAAAATTTTCAGAAATACAAAAAAAAAATATTTTTATGATTTATTCATGTCAAATCATAGCCTATAATTTGTTGTATGGTGTGAATTTTTTCAGTTTGGTATGTCAGTTGGTTTTAGTGGCGTACTTAAAACCGTAAAGTCCAAATTTTGAAGTTTACGACTTTTTTACGCAAAAACTATGAGAGATACAAAAGTTTCCTAAGAGGAAGATTTAATCCTAATTTATGTCTAAAATAAGAAAAAATATATATGGTACAAATATAAAAATAAATAAGGACGTTGAAAGCAGGTGAACCGTGCCTTAAAGCGGAGTTACAATAATCCGTCGCTTCCGTCAGTCGTCCGTCCGTCCGCACTGGTCTGCACGTTGACGGTCCGTCTGCAAAGCTAGCGATGTACAACAATCCGCCATCCGTCCGTCGTTATTCCTTCCATATGCAATGCTACCAATGCGCAAACAAGGAACTTCTGTGGGGCGTAAAAAATTCCCCTCGCAGTTTACGTATTTTTACTCATTTATGTATTAGTCTATGTCTACTTTTAAGTGCAACAGCTATTTTTCATAAAACCTATTTGTGTTTTAATTTGAGTAATAATTATGAAAATAAAATAATTTATCTTAGTATTTTAATGTTTTCCGTATGCCAAAATTATCTCATTCGTATTTTAAAGTCATGAATTTGCAGCAATAAGCAAGAAAAAATATAAAATAAAACGAACCTCACAGCCTTCTTTTAAACTGAAACAGCTGAAACGATCGCCGCCATCTTTAGAAGGCTGTTCTTTCATCCGTCGCCCGTCAACAGTTAAAGCTTGCTCAGCTTTCAACGGACGGATGGATGGAAATATTGGAAGCTTCTGATTGGCTGAAGGTCACGTGACTGACGGGCGAGACGGATCATTGTAACTCCGGCTTTACCGACGAAATCCAGCCTTTCCAACTGCCCGTGAGCAGTTGGTAACTTCCTACCTAACTTGGACGTCAAACAACCCCCGTTTTAAACTTAGAATACCAAACAGTCGTTTGGAACCGACTATCGCTCAGTAACAACTTTTTTCGTAGGAAACAGAAACTCAGAATAAGCTCCCTGGCCCGCCATGCATGTGTTAAGGAAAGGGTTGGTAGCAGATAATGGCCAGGTGGTGGGGAAGCTCCCGTATGGAGAAGTTTACGTGTATAGACCGTTCGGAATAAAGTGAACACTAAATATTTAACCTTTGAAAAATATTGCTAGCTGTTACTACATATAATTCAACATTACCGATAGGCTCCTTACTGCTAGTACGGTTGGCAACAAAATAACACAACATAGTTCCGTATTTATTCGTATTTAAATACAACAATACTGAAACAAAATCAACTGACAGCGATATAATGATATTTTATATAATTAATAAACTTCTTTTTTTTATCAAACTATATATGTACCTATCGACTGAACAATTTATCTTTCACGCGCAAACATAAAGTGACGTGCCCCAGGAGGTTAGACTTTTCCCGTCGTTAGCCGTAACACGCGGGAAGATACGAACTGGCTGGAAATAGATCTTTAGCAGGGCTTTTTCGAGTGCTCACTTTATTCCGAACTACCTATAGTCCCCACACAGCACACTTCCTTTCAAATACATTTCTGTTAGGTAAATTTTGAAACTGTAGTGATGTTTCAGAAATATAACAATACATATTAGTTTCATTTCTTTTACGTAACATTTACGGAGAAATGTCCTCCTTCATAACTGAAATTTGTTATGTTTACGAGATGTTATAGTGAAATGTTGCAGAAACGTAACATTGTGAGGTTTAAAAAACATAACATTGTGAGGTTTCAGAAACGTAACATTGTGAGGTTTAAAAAACTTAACATTGTGAGGTTTCAGAAACATAACATTGTGAGGTTTCAGAAACACAATATTGTGATGTTTCAGAAACATAATATTGTGATGTTTCAGAAACATAATATTGTGAGGTTTCAGAAACATAACTTTAAAAGGTTTCAGAAATAGTACACTGTAAGGTTCCACAAACATTACTCTTTTAAGCAGGGTGGCCACCAAATCTGAATGTTAAAATTCATGCATTTTTTAAGCTTTTCAAGGTCCAAAATTTAGTTTTTCAAGGAATTGTCTAAATAACTGAACTGTAGGACTACACACATTTCAATACTATTGTGGGATCTAATGACTTACTGTAGATGCTCCCCAAAATACCACTACGTAACTACATACCTACACACACATTTAAGTTACACATAAGACCACAATACTAAGATCTATTACATTTTACTACAAACCAAAGAGGTTAAATTTAACCGTTGGAAATCATTACAACATTCGATGGTTTTTGTAGGCCAATACAACTCACGGTAAATATCAAGAATCACTTCTCATTGTGTACCGGCCAAACTATTGATTTTAAACACATAATTTACTGATGAAAAATGTTTCTAGTAACGTTTTAAGTAGTCCTACATAAAAAAAATTTTGTTAGATTAGGTTTTTTAGGGTGGTTTAGGTTAGGTATTTAGATAAGGATAGTTTAAGTTATATTAGGTTAGACTAAGTTAGGTTAGTTTAGGTAACCCAACCTGACCTAACATAACTTTAGGCTAGGTAGTTAGGGTACCTAACATAACCTAATCTAGCCTAAACTAACTTAAACTAACCTAAAAAACCTAACCTAACAAAAAAAATTTATTTTAAGTAGGGCTACTTAGAACATCACTAGAAACAATTTTTCATTAATAAACTACATGTCTAAAATCAATAATTTGGCCGGTACACGATGAAGTGATTCTCGATATTTACCCAACACACAAATAACATAATGGAGGATGTACATGTAGGCCTATGAAACAAAATTGTCATTTGAACACTAACACTATATTGTTTATTTCAGCTGTGAAATCAAAATATTTAGTAGGGAAAAAATATGCAATTAATTAAGCTACGTTGACCTTTCAACGTTCTCCACGATAACTGTGAGATAGTATTTTTTTACATCATATTTTAGGAAATAGCGTCAGTATTAATATTTTCAAAGTACAAAAAACGGATAGAGAATAACTTAGAATTTTTATTTTATTTTATTTCTGTGCACTCCGTTTGATCCCAAAACTGTGCTTGACAAAGTATGACACTAATAACCTTGAATGTGTTCATTCGTGTTTTGGAGTTATATATTATTTCATATTGAAGTTAATATGGAACGACTTTACCGTATTGTTTTCATTATTTCTTGCCACTGATAATATTTATGCTGCATTATGCCATTTGTTTCTCGTATTTTATACGATGCGCGAAGAAAATTTACTGTTTGTGTGTCGTTTCCCCGAGACGATTCTGACAAATTAGACGTCACATCGTCATTACAAACAGAAAAGTCTTCGTTCTTATTTCATTCTGCCGTGATTAAAGATACAATATAAATTTATGTCACTGCATATTATGAAGAATAATTAACGGGAAGCACGAAAAACCACAATAAACAAACACGTTACTTCACGCAACCTAAACAGCCATTTTATCGTCAATTCGATTCTCTCGAAACTCGCTTTCGAGTCGAAAATAGACATCGATTAACGTAGCAAAACATCTCGAATGAAAGACACACTACGAAACACGTTATAAACATTACGCAATTCTTTTGTATTTTAACTCGGTATATATTAATTAATTTCTGTTTGTAAAAAAATTGTTCCTTTACGAATGACACTCTACTATAAACAGTTCACCACAAGACTAAAATGAATCCACATCCATCCTGGTCCATTTTTTTCCCGGTAATCACCAGGAATTCATGCAGAGTTCAAGGATTTTTCCCGGCAATAAAAATTCACGCATATTTCCTGCTTTTCCAGAAATTCCCGGCGGGTGGCCACCCAGTTAAGGTTTCAGAAGCATTACTGTAGTAGGTACGCACATTAAGAACTTTGGTAATCAATTTCTACAAAACTTTATTAATTTAAGATATTTTGAAAGATACATATGGATACTAAACACTTCAAACATTTTAATGAATTACATGAAAGGAACAATTCAGCATAATTAAGTGATGTGTGTAACTTAATGTCCAAATTGTACAAATCATACTGTACAATACATCTTGCAACCTGTGTAAGAAGATTTTTGAACAAGGTTTAATTGGCAAATTAAGGCACTGTTACAATGAGTGAACTATGCAGAATACCACCTCCAAATAACTTGGTCTGTCGAAATGGCACAAAGCAATAAAAATGCAACTTATGGGAGTCAGTGCCTATACTGGGTTAAAACTCAAAACATTTGAAACAGAAAATAAAACTTATG
>PNEQ01090223.1:0-13448 GCA_003012365.1 Medauroidea extradentata
AGGTTTGGGGCACCAAATACGTTTCCGCGAAACCTTTACCCTCTGAAACTTTGTAATGTCAATAAAGTTAAAGTGAATATTTTGAAAATATATAATTGAGGGCACCGTCACCAATGGTTGTGCACAGGGTAAACAGATGTTTCTCATTCGATTAACCTCTTACCTTAGGTGTCTGTAACTACCCCACAACGTCAAATAGACAGGGCTATAAATAAGGCCCAGGCGAAGTCGCTGTTAGTGGCAGGGACAAACTTAAGACTGCTTTTCGCGTGGACAGCTATAGCTACTTATCCTGCTGCAGAATTAGTTCCAACTAGCCGCTTGGACATTCTAACACTTGATGACTGAAGTACCAATCTTGTGTACAAAGGGGTTTTTCAATTAAAGTAAATATTATCAGTTACGAATAATACTCGCGAGCAAAGCCGCGGGGGACTGCTAGTTGCACATACAATAGCAGCACAAAACTAAACATTTAAAAACTGTCAATTTACATATTGTACTATCAACTTTCACGACACCTAAAATTTTTTAATGTTATGTTGCAGCGGTTACTATATACCCAAATTTCCGGAATTTGGTCACGTCACACATGGACGTTGCGCACGAGAAAGAAGTCTAACATACTGATTCAAATACTTTACTACATAGCACCTAACCTTAGTCAAAAAATTTCAACTCGCTAAACGAGACACCTGTGTATTATTCAGTTAGATTAATTTAAGTAAACTCACTACAAATAGGTTAGAAACTGATTGGTTAACCGATACGAACTCGAAAAATAATTTCATGAACAAAGCTCAGTCCACACATCCTGCCGAGTGCCAACTAACCACAGTCATAATAATAATACTCTTTCTTAATATGTCTCCTACCTCAGTGCTACAAAACTCGAAGTATTATCAATAATGTGGGAAAACGGGCGTTCCAAATACATAACAACATAAACAATGCACAACCAAAACAATAAAAGTAAAATACGCAACTTTACACAAACTAACATCGACGAGGTCCTAAATAATTCACATCAATGTATAATATGATTAAATATAACTCAAGAAAACCAATAATCTCCTTAAAACCACAGTTAATGTCAAATTTGAATTTTTTTTTAATAACGAAAGAATTTAGACTCGATAGTTTATGACCATCAGAATCGTTGCTACAACATTACAGCCAGACAAATAAATTCCCGGTAACATTTCTGCGTCATTGGCAACATTTGGAACATTTCCACAACGTTTCAAACAGGCTCAGAACCAAGTTGAAGCAATGCGACTTTGCAGCAACGTTTCTGCAACCAGGCGTGCTGTATGGGATGTTAGGTCAAGTTTCAAATTTTCGCGATTACAATTCTAACGTGTCTTATCTTAGAAAAATTTTTTCAAAATTTCACCAAACTTTGTACACATGCACTACACACAAATTTGACTTAACGTTCGTGTACTCGTGTGTTCGTATTTTCAATGTAGCGGCCATTTGTATATTTTTAGCGTAAAATTACATATCTTACTAAATATTTTTCAGACTTTCATCAAACTTGGTACACATACACTACTTACACAGTTCAATTGAACATAGTTTATTTCGTTTATCCTGTGTTCATATTTGCAAAATACAGGCAATTTTTATATTTTCGGCATATTATTACACATCTAGAGAAATTTTTTTTTATCAGAACTTCTTCAAACCTGCCTCGACTTTTAAATATTTCGTTCACTCCATGCATATTCATATTTTCAAAATGGTGGTCATCTGTATATTTTTAGCATAGTCATAGTCACATGTATCTTAGGAAATAATTTTCCTAATTTCATCAAGATTCTGTTTACAAAACTGACTTGGACTTTTATGTATTTAGTTCCTCACGTCATCGTATTAAAATTTGCGGCCATTTTCATATTTTTATTATAGTAATACCTATTTTAGGAAATATTTTTTTTTTTCTGAATTTTATTAAACTTGGTACATATATACTACATACGAATTCGAGTCAACTTATTTATGTTTCGTTCATTAAGTGTTTTTAGTTTAATAACGGTAGCCGTTTTCATAATTTTTGCATGTGACATAACTGATTAAATATTTTCAGAAATTTTATCAAACTTGTTACACATACAGCTTACAAAGCTGACTTGACTTTTGCCAAGCTCGTTGCTACTTTGTAATATTTTTAGAATGGTGACTTTTTTTATGGTTGCTATCTCAGAAACATTTTTCGATACTTTATTAAACTGGGTACTCGCATATTTCCTAGCAAGCTGAATTCTCTTTAGTATATTTCGTGTATTATACGTATGAATCAATATAATTATTTGATATTACTATATTCTGTAAAGGAGTTTAATTTTCAGGGTTAGGTTACACTGACTTTGAGGAAAATAAACTTATACTCCTGCCATTTGCCTTTAAATATTTTCAGTCGAGCGCATCATTTAACAGCAAGCAAAACACCTTAAAATTCAAACAAATAATATGAAATTTATACGTGGCAATTTTTATGTAAAGTAAAATGTGAAAATCGTTTCTCTCGGGAAGTTTCGTTTCATTTTGTAAAAAAATTCTGCATTTCAAATTTAAATAAGCATCAGACTCGCACTAACATTTTGAAAGTTCTTTTAAAACAGAGTGTCAATATTATTGTTCTAGAAACTTATAAATGTGGACACACAATACTATCATCATTGTGTGGAAGTACACGGCACATAGAAAAACAACTGAATAACAAATTAAAATAAATACTAGATATGCAAATGAAGGAAGTTGGGTCATAAATTCACCATGCATAGCTCAATCAACGTCAGCTCATAACATAGTAAATACACATCAGCATTGTACATTATGCGCAACAAGAAATTTAACTGCCATTTTTCAAATAAACAGTGTCACAAGTCACACCTACTGACACACCTGTTAGAAGATTACGACATTTACGTCTGCTGAGTGAAGTATAAGAACCAGTAAAAATAGCTTAAATTACTTTAAATGATTTATTAAGTCATTGTTACAGTTCAAATATAACTTACAAATTGAACTTATCCTCATATCAAGGTGAAAGCATGTAAACATTAATATAAAATGCCAAAAAACCCAGTTTTTACAAAGATTTTACTATAACTTTTACTAACACGATGTTAAACACCATGCCATTACGTAACAAACAACAGACTTGAAATGTTAACTAACACGGCGTTGGAACGTGAAAGGAAATCATTATCAGGCAAGAACTGCATACTTCTCAGTACAACCACATTAGTAGGAACATAATTAACACAACATCTCTGACTATGTATTGCACAAAGTAAAAAAAAAAAATAACTGTACTATTCTTGAAGTACCTATTTCTATACATCACAACTCAAAATTATTAACTTATTTGTGAAAAATTATTCTGTACATATGCATATAATACTGCGTAAAATAATTTTTACAAACGCTTAGAAAAAATTATTACTTCGTCTCTACATCCAACAATAACATTCTGAAAATAGTGCCATTTACATAAAAACAAGGTCCCTAAATTGTTGTAGCCTGTCTTTCTCACCATACCATTTAAATTCCTCTCACCACTTTCTTGTATGTCAGGAAATGTTTTGAATATCCCCAACAACACAATTTCAGTAATTTATTTTTGCTGTACCTTTCTTGTCTCTTCGCCCATTATTTGCTTTAAGAATAATCTGGCGCATTTGTTTTAAATAGTCCCCAAGTGAGCTAAGAAATTTACTGTAACTTACACCGTGTACCTCAGAGATGATAACTTTTCCTCATGATTGTAACACCTCACATCTTTCAAAGACACATGCAAAAATATGTAGTTCGTAATGTTCTGCCACAGTGGGTACAAACACAACGGATGTCCAGGTATCATCAGAATCTTTAGATCACGCATGTCGAACCAGTGGTTTATGACAGTCATGTTCTTCCAAGTCAAGAGATCTCTGTCCATATGTTCACTGTACTCACGTCTTGTAGAATGTCCACGACTGAGATCAAGAACTTTCAGAGACTGTAGTGGTCGGAAGTGTTGAGTCGACAGTGAGTGTAGCGGACTGTACCCAAGCATGAGTACCAACAACCGCTGTAGCGACGAGAATAAGTTGTGATCCAGAGTGTTGAGGTTGGTATGTCTGAGATCCAGCACTTCCAGGCTAGTTAAGGTCCTGAAGATGCCAGGAGGTAAGGTCCTCAGAGGGTTGCCACTGAGAATAAGCACTTTTAGCTTGGCTTGTGACGTGAATACGTCTACATTCAAATAAGTAAGTTTGTTGTCAGCAAGGTTAAGATTTTCTAAATCATGTAATCTATAAAATAGTCGTTTAGGTATGGTATGTAGACGGTTGTTACTCAAGTCCAAAACAAATAAATATGTATAATTAAATATACCTTCATCTATTTCACCCAACAAATTGTTGTGAAGATGCAGAAATCTTAGATTTTGTAAATCTTGAAAGGCTCGTTCATGAATAATTTCCACTTGGTTGTAGGAAATATCTAACAACTTTATCTGTTCGGTGTTCTTGAATGCATACTCGCCTACCGTACGAATATTGTTGTGAGATAATTTCACTGACTCTGTAACCGTTGAGTTTACAAATACATAATCAATTCCACTTATATTGTTGCTGCTAAACTCTACAATTTCTAAGACATTATTATTCAAAAATAAATGAGATCCTAGGCTGCGTAGTAAATTATTGTTTACACTAACACTGACAAGATTACATAGACTGCTAAATAAGTCATTCTCAAGAATTTTTAACAAATTTCTATTAATATTCAAGGAATCAAGGGAAGGTGTGTTTTCGAATGTTCCTTTGTGTATAAACTGCAGTAAATTGTCCTCTAATATAAGTGTTCTTAAATTAACCAGTGATTTAAAGGCGTATGTCGATATTTGTTCTATTTTATTACTACTCAGATCCAGATGTTCTAACATCAAATTACTATGAAATGTATTTTCTGATAATATTTTTATTTGATTATGCTTCAAAAGTAAAAACGCAAGTTTCGATAAATTTGTGAACGTTTCATAATTCAAGTACATTATCTGGTTTTCACTTAATTCTAAATGCTCCAGGTTAGCGAGGTTAGCAAAAATTCTTTCAGGAAGGTATGCGAGTTGATTTTTGTGTATGTGTAAGTACAGCACATTCGTCAAGTTGAAAAAAGTAGCCGGGTCCAACAGTGTCAAGCTAATATTTGTAATTATTATGAATTCTAGCTGTGTCAGTTGATCAAATAAGCCCACTGGCAAAATTTTAAGCCAGTTTCTTTCGAGATTTAAGAACTTCATATTAGATGGTTCTGAAAAATTTAGCGCCGCCAGAGTTTTCAGATGATTACCATACAAGTTCAAATCTTCTAAGTTATACAGATAATAAAAAGCATGTTTAGAAATCGTTGAAATTTTGTTGTCCGCTAAATTTAAAGTCTTAAGATTACCTAAACTTCTGAAAATATTATTATTTAATGACGTAATCTTATTGCTGAACAGCAACAGTTCTTCAAGATTCGTTACACTCTGTAGCAAATCATCGTGTATTTCTGTTAACAAGTTAAAGCTTAGGTCTAAGAACAATAGGCTACGAAGAGAGCTAAACGTGTCCTCGTGCAGGGACAAAATATCGTTTACTGACAATACCAAGTACAGCAATGAGTCAAAATCCTGAAAATAATTCCTATTTATATGTTGCACTCTGGTGGAACGTAAGTTTAGACAGGTAGTAGAAGGATCGACAACAGGTAGTTCACTGAACCACACATTCATACAATCTACAATCTCATTGCACATTTGCATGTATTTGTTTCTGGTCCATGACTTCCAGAAGTCACGGCACATACATCCCAATGGACAATTTCTATCAATCATCGTGTAGCTGTCAAATTCCGGATTACTCTCTGGACAATCAGCATCGTTTGTGTTTTCCATAGATTTGTCATCTGCGGAAATAGATGTACTTTGCATAGTTAATATTTCTCTTATCTTGTTAGTTCTGTGTGCTGAATCATTGCTTTGCAATTCCGAAGATTGCGTTCTGGAACAGTTAACGTTTGGCATATTTTTCTGGACAAACAATTTATTTACAATTATGTATGAATAAGAATCTTTACATATTTCAGTATCACTCAAACTGAGTAAATATAATTCCGGAAGTTCAAGTATCTTATTTAGTAATGTTATATTTTTATAACTTACAGCATTTCCATCTAGGTACAGTGACTGAAGATTCTGCAAATGCCTGAAAATCAAAAACGAAATATGTATGTAGGGATTGTAAGATAAATCCAACGAACGAACAAATTTTAGCGGTTGTAGGAAATTGCTATAAATTATATGTGTCAAGTTATTCGAGCTCAGATCTAAGCGTTGTGTAGACAGTGTATCTGCTGACACGGCTCGTAGAACATTTCCTTTGAGAATAATGCGACAATGTTTGACAACAGATCTGATTGAACTCGTGCGTAGATAAACGCGACTTATATTGTTGAAACTTAGGTCTAAGGTCGTTAGCTCATCGAAATTGTCAAAAATGTTAGAACTGAAAACATCCAAATTGTTAAAAGATAAATCTATATAACTTAATTCTCTAGAACCTTTAAAAGTCACATCATTAATGGTAGCGATATTATTGTGACTTACATCGATGATCTGTAGTTGTCTTGTTTCTGTAAACAATCCAAATACTTTCCGCGATGTTGCCACTTTGCGTTTTACATTCACCTTGAATTCAATACTTTCTAATTGCAGACTTCTCAGAAAATTATAACTGATGTTAAAGTATTTCAATTCTTTCCCATTTTTAAGTAATGCCCAACTGACATTCTTCATTAGGTTATTATTTAACCACAAATCTTGAAGTTTATGTAAGTTTTCCAGAGAATTACAATGAAGTTTCGTTAACTTGTTGAAACCAATATTAAGCGTTTTCAATAGAATCAATTCTGCAAACAATTTTGAATTGATTGTTTGTAAGTTGTTATGAGATAAATCAAGTAACTTAATATTTTTCAGTGCGCTGAATACTTCATCTGGAAGTGCTGTCAGCTCGTTGTTGTCCAACCACAGTTCTTCCAGCTTCAACGTGGTGTTGAATATGCCATACGGCAAGTTCCTCAGCCTGATGTTGGTCAACTGTAAGAACACTAGGCCTCGCAGACTGCTGAACACTTGAGGATCTAGCTCTGACACGTTGCTGTTGATCAGAGACAAGTTCCGTATACTTCCCAAACTGTCTAAGAACCCTGGTGGAACGGCGGCTGTCTGATTGTCGTCGGACCACGCTTGTTCTATCAGGAGGATCTCTGGTTCAGTGGAGTCCAGGAGTTTGCCAATCTCTTCAAATTGAAGATTAGATAAACGTTCTGTCGTGACCTTGATCTCCTCTGCCAAAGAAACAGTTGACAGCCAGCTGAACAGCAAAAATGTATATGCAGTTATCAACAATGTAAGACCTGTAAATACAACACATTATTCAGTGTATGGTTATAAATATTTATATATTAACACTTTACAGAGTAATATTTAAGGGCGCGGTCTACCGCAATTTTCGTCATTATTATTTTATTTTTTATTTGTACCAGATATTTTTTTTATTTGAGACACAAAATGTGACTAAATTTGGCTCTTATGACATTTTTTTATCTCTCATAGTTTTCGCGTAATGGCTTGTTAAAGTCATATTTTGCATGTTTCCGTTTTAACGACCACACTAAAACAAACTGATATACCAAACTAAAAACAAAAAAAAAAAAATCAAAGTGGATAAAGACATTGCAGGCTACAATGTCCTGCTCATAAAAATAAAGAATAAAAATTATTTGTATTTTTTTTTAAATTATTACATTTTAAAATTTTTTATTTTCAGTTTCAGCATTTTTTTAAAATTCAAATAATTTTTATTATTTCATTTTATGAGCATGTCATTGTAGCCTGCAATGTCTTTATCCACTGTGATTTTTTTGAGTTTGGTATATCAGTTGGTTTTAGTGTAGTCGTTAAGACGGAAACATGCAAAATATGACATTATCAAGCCATTACGCGAAAACTATGAGAGATGAAAATTTTCATAAGAGCCAAATATAGTCACATTTTGTGTCTAAAATAATAAAAAAATATCTGGTACTAATAAAAAAAATGGTGATAAAAATTGCTGTTGCCCGCGCCCTTAAGTTGACTGTAGAGATCAAATTTTCATTATTCAACTGCACCACAGTTCCTATGTATGACATTATTGTTTGCTTTGTTACACAAATACTTGTGTAGTTTGCCATATTCCATTATTTTAAACTGCTTAGACCTATAAGATAACTCTTAAAGGAAATTTTATGTGGTTGGACCATGTGAACAGAAGATTTCCCGAAATAATAACAGTATATAAACTTCACTTTTTATTGAATTTCTAAATTAATTTGTGGCCAAGATGCTTATTTCTTGCCCACGAGTTATTCTGCATTCAGCAAAAACATACAAGTAGTACAGCTGAAATCTCAGCGCTATCTTGAGGCGCTTCAGTGTAAATTACATAGCAGTTATGATACTGCACCACTGCCACATCGGTCGACCAGTTGGTATGTATGTGAAGAAGTCCCAATGCAGTTATACTATTGTGGTTTTCATACGGTAGAATTATTTTCGCTAACATACTTTTAGCGGTATTTTTACTATTCGGAAATGACAAATACTTTATGTTTACTGCGAGTTTACCGCTTTTTACGTGACTCTTTTCATACTACAACATAATATGCATTCTTTGTAGGTATTTAGAATCTCGCTTCAAATTTCCAAACGATTATATTATGAGTAGGGCAAATTTTTGTCTTAATGTAAAGGAATTGTAGACACATTCTACGCCTACTATTTCTGCTGCTTAGGCTTCTTGAATTTATTTAATAGAGCGGTTTATTGTAACATCTACTTTTAACATATTCGGGTTGCAATTACTCTGTTAAATTACTGTCATACGTTCTGTGCGTTTCAACATTTAAACAATATACTGTATATGTATCATAACATAATTTATGTAAGGCAAATTAACTTAACCGTGCAAGGTTAACCACGGTAAATTAATATACTCGATTCCTGGTGCAGATACCGTATATTCTATAGTTTTCTAAAATCACTCCCAACTATCCTCCACCCTCTTCCCGTCATCATGTTTCTCCTACCAAGTGATTGTGTTGATTGGGTTTTTGGGAGCACTTAAACCGTCAAACATGTAATTTAATATATGTTTGAGAGTGAATAAAGTAACAAAAATTCCCATTCGCTTGTGTTCGGCAGTAATAACAATGTGGAAAAGGAACTTGGTTTATTAAATGAGTTGTTTTCTTTTGTGAAGTCATCAGTACTTGCTGAAACAAATGTATTTCAAGAGATGTTTGCAGTGTTCAAATTCGGTTAACATACAGTAACTCTGGATTTTTAAAGTTAGACTAAAGTGCTTATCTCAGCTTATATGTAACTGCTAAATAGAAAGAAGGAGAACGCTGCGTGTAAAATAATTAATAACTAAATATCACTGATGTCAAGCAAATTGTGAAAATCTTGTGTTTGTAAATATCTTCAGGTTTTAGTAATTCAATTTATTTTTCCGTTAGTCTTGTAATAGTAAATAACTTCAGGGTCAATTCTGTAACTTCGGAATAGAATAGGCTAAAGGTCAACTCTCTATTTAGAAGACATAAATTCATTAAAACGGTTGTAATGTTAATACTTGTAATGTTTGTATTGGTGATATTTTTTTGTTCAAGTAATTCCATTTTTTTCCTTAAGACGATTTATGTTAAGGTAGTTAACTTAAGGCCAATTTTCTTGTTTGATTTATTTATTTTTTTAAGGCAAATATTATTACTTGATCCTTTTTTTAATTTCTTTCTGTGCAAATGTAGATTATATGATGCAATGTAACACGTATTTGTTACAAACCGGCCCATGGCTTACTGTCTCCGATGCGTACGAGAAAAAAAGTAAGTTTCACTTAGTTTCCTATGATGTCAATTATTATTTTATCTACCGACTGAATAGTAAATTGGCACATTATATACCTATCCTTTTAACCAAAAGTAAAATTCTACAAATCATTAAGGCAACATAATATTCGCTATTGCAACTTAAAGTAGTGTTCATAAGCGATGTAATAAGAACAGGTTTGAAAATACTACATCCTTATTTATATGACGATAATGTTTAGTTTCAGAAGAGTTTTCGTTGGGTCGAGTGTGATATGATTTACGCTATAAGTTGGCCGGTGTGGTTTATTGAATAATCGTGTTTGTTCCTGTTATACATTCCGTCGCTGCTCCACCCTCGCCTGACAACCTCGTGAGCAGTGATCACTCGTACAATGCTGTTGGGTGCAGTAGCCACATATCCCTGCTCGAGTCTCCATTATCCTTCCTACTGCCCGAAAATTAACTCAAACTCTACTATGAATAAAATACATTTTAGATTTCGTATAGTTTTATTTAGCCTACTTTTAGAACTTTTATTTTAATTTACGTAGGTGTTTATATTATTTTGATCTCGGCTATGTGTTTTGGTAACATATTTTATTTATTGGTTGATTTGAATATTGTTTTCTTGATAAGTAGTGGTTTATTTATGACTGACAAAAGGTATTTAATTATAATTATGCTTACGTTGTGGGTTTACTCTGTATTATATTGCACGAACAACTAGTTACGAAGTTCTACTTTTTTTTTTACATATTATGTTATTTGTATTTGTATTTTATATTTGGATGGTTTTAAATTACTTGTAATATTTTTGTTGAAGAGTTTTGTTTTAAATTATATTAAATTACTACTAATTTAGTTCCTTATTTTAAGAGTTATCGATTAAGTTTCAAATATTATTTCATATGTCTGTAATGTATGGTCAAAAACAGTGCATTTCAATAAAATATCACAGGGAAAATAATTAAATAATAAATAGTGCACGTAAATTCTCTGCTCCAGGGGATTATATTCTTTTGAATTAAGCAAACAGAGCTAAGTGTCCGTAATTTGGCGCAGTGGCTAGAACACCCTCCTCCCGCCAAGGTGATCCGGGTTCGACTCAGGTGGGGTCGGTCCCCATATTTTAGCATGTGGACATCGTGCTGGTCGGTGGGTTTTCTCGGAGATCTCCCATTTACCCTGCCCCTACTTTCCGACACCTCATGACAAACCCCCCCCCCCCTTACCCTAAATCCGTACTAAAGACCTAGATGTTAAGAGGAGGTTCCCTGCAAAATTTTAATTGATTTAATAATTTTTATATTTTTACCAAACTTTGTTTTATAGACATGCATTGTGACTATATTTGACAGTAATGAAAATATTCTAGCTTTCGTAGTATTCGTATAGTGGCATGTCAAAGCCGAAATTTGCATAAAACTGTTTTATACAAGAAAGAAAACCAACTGACATACAGAAACGAAATATTCCCGACTGAAGAAAAGTAACGTGGGCTACGTATTGACATAAATAAAAAGCGCACTGAATAGTTTTTTGTATTTTTTAAAAAATTGCTGACGTTGAAATAAAATTTTGTCAACATTGTGTATTTTTTTAAAAATATAAATAATTTCTATGCAATGCTTTCATACACTTCAAACTGTAGCCCGAGACACTGTTCTTCAGTGGGAATAATTTCGTTTCTGTAAGTCAGTTGGTTTTCGTTTCTTGTATAAAACCGCTTTATGCAAAATTGGCTTTTACTTGCCATTTTACAAAAACCATGAAAGCCAAAAAATTTTCGTTTCTGTGAAAAATAGTCACAACATATGTCTACAAGACAAACCATGTATTGTACAAATATAAAACATTGTTAAAATAATAAAAACTTTGCGTAAACTCTCCCCTTAAGGGCGTTGTTCCCGTAAATATTCAATGTTTTATATTTGTACCAATTTCTGTTCAACATGTAATTTCCCCAAATAAAAAAGTTAGGGCGCATAGTTTTTGCATAAAAACTAATCAAAGTCACATAATGGTCATTACGTTGTAGCCAAAATAAAAAATATTGCTAATAATAATTCACTTATGAAATAAGAACATTGTAATAACTGAAAGGTAGTGATTCAATGCTATGTATGACGTGTTTGACAAAAGTTAGTACGAAAAATTCAGTGACAGCTACAGCTCAAAGTCGTACAAAAATGTACTCATTTTCGTCTATTTTTTTTTAATACAGAAAGGTATCAGTAAGTAGTCTAGAACGTGACCTGAAGTAGGCCTAGTTAGTTGCATTAAGACTCATACACAATATATGCCTATGTTGTGTAGGATATTTTACAAAGTGAATGAGAGATTTTTGGTCAGCGCTTAACATCGAGGTCTTTTAGGGCAGATGAGGGGTGACATGATGCGAACACGGAGCAGCGCTGGAATGAAGGGGCGGAGAAACTGAGGATCCCGAGAAGGCCCGCCGACCAGCGGCATCGTCCGCCACGACTCCCACGTGCGAAAAACCAGGAACCGACCACGAATCGCCTTGGTGGGAGACGAGAGGTCTGACGATTCGGCCACCGCGGCTCCCGAGATTCCGCAAAGAAACTCGCAATTTTGAAATCCACAGCTGTCACGTCAAGATATCTAGATTTATTTCTGCACGGCGTAGCACATCAGTTTCTCAATACTTTTTCAAATATACTTAACTTAATCTGTGGTCTGTTTAATTAGGAACAGTAGTCCTGCAGAGGAAGAATGATACATGGTAAACGTATGTCACGAAATAATGGCACTATGGTTCTTATCAACCTTATAAAATGTGTGAAACAAGGTCCTACGCCGTTTCGATGTACAAGTAAAAACACAACCGGAGAGCATATTGTGGGGAATATACACTAACTCAAGATTGTGTAATGGTAAGAATAGTGACTACTGACGTAGTTGACAACTGGGACGACAAACAGGCAAAGTGTACCGCTAACTGCGCTCTAGCATCAGATAATTTGAATACGGACGACCAGCGTACGATTTAACGGCGGCCCAAAACCACCAGCCTGCCAGAATGCGTAGATTACATCGTATCCATTCGCGACTTCCAACACTTCACGCACCCAGCGTTGAAGTCATTTAAGTAAACCATGCCAGATAAAAAATTAGCCTGTTCATGCCGGAAGTTTAATTTAGGTCTTCGGGAATACGCGTGCAGCCTTCACACTATCTCCGAGTTCTTTTCACACACTGAAGCGATGCTCATAACAAAGCATGTGTGTATCTTGCTTGTGCTGCTCTGTTTCACATTAGGCGTATTTTAGCGGTTGAATTGGTCACAAGCTGTTAGCAAGCGTTTGCCGAATCTGTTTGCATTTACAAGAAATCGCTAAAATGCAATATTCAGTGAACATAAATGGCTACCACCATGGAGTTACGAAATTGTGTACTTGCTATTGCCTTATCAGGTATAGAATTTGACTGTATAAAGGAAAATACTTCTTCACGAATACTTTTATTGGAAA
>PNEQ01090224.1:0-13449 GCA_003012365.1 Medauroidea extradentata
TCGCCGCAAGCCTGCTTCACACGGTCACGAATCTCGCCGCAAGCCTGCTTCACACGACTCACCATACATGTTTCTACTCATAAAATTCACATTTTTCGTGGAATTGTTTTGCGATTTTTTGACGGTTCCTCAAAAAGACTTCGCTATAACCGTGTTTTCGCTATTTCCGTGTTCGCTATGACGGGATTCTACTGTACTTAAAAAAAAAACCTAATGTCATCAAGTCTCTTTTGCTGAACTGCTATTTAGTCCAGTCAAATTAGCTGAAAACCTCAAAACTAATTGTAAAAGAAATAAAGTAAGGTTTTTCTGATTTAGAAAAATGTACCTAACAACATGTAAAAAATCTAAAAAAATCTAAATATGGGAAAGTTGCCATATTGGCCGTCGTCTTGGAATTACTCTTGACCTATCTAAAATGCATATTTTTTGGTGATTAACTTGAAATAAATATCTGATATTAAAATTTTCAACTAGGAACCATATAATTGCATTATTGAATTTTGTTTCTATTATATTCAACTTGTTATAGAATGTTAATAATAAAGCAAGTTAAGCCATAAATATGAATGACAATGCATAAGTGTTTAACAACACGTTCCTTAAACTGTTACAAACACGTTTAAAACACTGTTCAATCTTCGTAATGAGTACTATCACAAATAAAACTTACAAACTTATCAAAGATATAGCATATCACTCTCCATCAGAAGCACTGTCGTCAAATGTTTTTTCTGTATTGGTGTTACTGCAGTGTATACCGTGACATTCACTGCAAGCTGATGAACATTGTAAACCATGTTTTCTACATGAGCATCTTGAAGTACTGCAATGTGTCTTGCACGTACATCTTATCATATCTAGCAGAACTGGAGGTGCTGGTTGAAGGTCGATAAGTACTGGCAGGAGTTGACTACCCTGTAATTGCCAACCCCACTCCTCAGGTAGAAGTGACGTATTACCTTTCCAATCCTGAATCTGGTAGTAGACTCGTAAGCTATGGAATTTAGCAGCAGCCGAAGTTGGCGGAAGTGACTGAGCTTGAACATGTTGAATAACGTTTTTGCTAGCCATCTTTGCACTGAAAGATCTGTATCATAGTTCATCCAAGGTATCAGACTGCTTTCCTCCATACATGGCACAAATAGCATTTTCCCCAGCAGTAATTATGTCTTCTTTTAGACGGTTTGAATTGTTAAATACTTCAGCATACTCCATAAGCAAAGTATTTTTTTTTATTTTTGTTAACCCTTGGCCTTTGCCAATTCCAAGTAACTGTGTTGTGGTGTCACACCTCAAAATTGCATGAATAAAAAGCAAGCTATTGCAGACATTTAATCCCAATGAGGACCTCGTAGTTTGAATGTTCCATTGCCTGATGCTGGTGGCACCATGCTTTGCTTTTGGCTTGAGTATTACGGGTTTATTCACCATTTTAACATAGAAACACAGGAGTATTAGGATATCAGTATCATCTGCAATGACAACATCTCTTTGTTCAGATGCATCAACTGCTGTTTGGGTGATGAGAAGGTCTGCATCTCCACGCGCATGTATTGTTTGACAGCCAACACTTTCCGAGCTTTCACGAAGTATCATCAAAAAATGCTGCTTGTTCATTTTGTTTGACAAAAAAATATCCTTCGTCGTTAGTTTAATGTCCTTGGAAACTAAAATGTTAGGGGATGTTTTACATTCACTCCTAATGTGAGTCGCATCCTTAATGGAAGGACCTTGCAAATATCCATCAAACACAATGACAACCGATTTACCATAGCTCGCTACAACATAATTAGTATAGCTATTACAGATGTCTGAGAATAGCATACCAACTGACCATGATAATCGATGGAGTAAAGCACCTCCATCAAGTATATAGAGTGGATCACAAGTCTGTGTTTTTGCTTCAAGTATCTGACGTTTTTCCACTTTGGCCCACATTGCATTGGCTAGAGTCGATTTATTTGCTTTTCTTGGGAGGACTGAATCAGTAAACAAAGATGCTGGATAGCTACTAAGTTCATACTTGAATGAGGCCTTTTTATCTATGTCCTGTTGTTCAGTAAGAAAAACAAATCTTTGGAATAGCAACTGTGGTTCAATATTGACATCTTCTGCTTGCATGAACTGAAGTATTATTTCACCAGCTTCTTTTGCTTTGTCAACGTTAACTTGGTCATGAGCAACGACTCCTGTTGACAAACTGTGCAAAGGTCCACCTGTGGTAAATGGGTTTGGATCTGAAAGAAATGTCAAGATTGTCCTGGTATCTAAGCAGTCTCTTGTCTGCCTGGCATCTGAAGCTTCTTTGTGTTGTTCATTTGTATGATACGTGACGGATGTAAATTCTTGCATTGCATTGTTGATCTCTGTGCATGGAATAATGGATTGAACCCATAGTTGTCTCTCAGCTTCTTCCATTCCTCTTCCTCTAGTTAACCCCCTTGTAGATATCATGCTTCTCATCAGTGCCTACTCTATCACAAGGCCAGTGGAAAGACTTGCCCAATACTCGTTACTACGACGAACAACATGGAGACCTTTTTTGGAACTGACTGTACACAATCGGGTGAGACTTCTTTAGCTGTTGCATATTGATTTTGTGTACAAATTGTGCTCTGCAGCTGCAAAGTATGGCAGCATATCCTGCAGAGCTAACAAATGTAGATTCCAGTTTCCTGCGCTCTGCCTAGAGAAAATTCTTTAAAATATCCACCATTATCATGTACTGTATCCATAATCTACCAGTTCTGCTTTGGCTGTATACTTATTCTTGTTACATTCCAGTTTATTTCTTACATCTTGTAGTATAATATGTGCTTCATCATCCAAACACTGATCATGCACACAAGAAAACATAACTTCCATGTATATTTTTATAACATTGACAATAAGACAGTTCATGTCATCCCTGGAAAATTCAGTATCATCTCTTGGTAGCAGCTCTTGGTTTGAATTATCCTGTTCTTCACTGGTAGATTCTATCCAGTGACATGGTAAACATATATTCAAAGCATCTGTAATTGCTAATATGTTCAAAGCAGTATCTACCAACATATGTCCTCTTCTTGCTCTTGATAAAGCTTTCCCACTAAGCATATGAATTACTGCATTACTGCCGTACACCTGCTCCAAGATTTCTTTCAAACCAGAGTTTATCATGAAGTAACCTATGCATCCAAGAAAGCTCATCTCCGTGTGTAGACCACCAAGTAGAAGAATGACATCTTTCAAATTACTTCCTTAATTTTCATTTTCAATAATGCTTAAAGCCTTCCACCACAATAGTTGATTGAAGGTTACAATTGGCGTGCAACCATTCTTACTTGCTTGGTCATTCAGTATGTTGCTGACAATGTAGACCATAACATTAACACACTTGATGGGCATGGCACCTTCCATGGTATGGATTCCATAGCAGTAGTAACTCCTGACAAGATCATATCTAGAACTGTTCTGAAGAAGGTAACCTCAACAGATCATCATATCACCGCAGAAAGAATAAAAATTGTACAGTATAATACACCCAAATCACTTAGAAAATTCAAGTTCAAAGAGTTAGAATGCATGAGGTCTTTGGAAGTTTTTGAAACTACTGATTGACACTCTTTGGTAAATATTTTTAAATGTAGATATTCAGACAAGAAAGAAATTCTTTTACAACTTTTTCCCCTTTAGTTTCTAGCCATGTAAACTCTAATTTTTACCAATTATCAGATTAGTTATAATAAAGTTATGGAGCCGTTGCTGTTGTTTGAAAACACATCTAGAATACTTGACTTTGAGTTACATTGTACTCAAAGTGTACACATACTACTTTTCACGCGTTGTGGACCCCTACACTTTTCGTGGTCGTCTTCTAGCAATAACCCACATACGTTCGTAGAAGACCATACGAATATGCATCTTGAGCATCTTTGAAGGTTAGTTTGTTGAAGTTAGTCAGCAGCAACCACTTTGTTTCATCAAAATATTTGTCAAGACAACTTTTGTTTACACATTAAACAAAAGTTGTCGTGATAAATATAGGATAAAATGTTACAGTCAGCTTTAATAACATAATGCGTTATACTTGCGTAATAAATGCTAGTTTGACATGCAACGGGCTAGGGACTGTATTACTCCTACGTCTCCAATTGCAGAGTATCACTGAAGTGGGTCTCATATTTCCGAACAACAGTCAGCTGACTTTAGAGAGAAAAGTTATGAGAAAGTTTCCCATAATGCTCAAGAGTGGGCATATGAACACTTATTTAATATTCGAAAAATACCAGCCCAACTAGGCTTTAAAGTGCTGCAAGTTAAATCTGAACCTTGTACATTATCGTTCTGTGCATGTTGGCCCTCCCCTTTCCACCCCTCTAGCGATTGGAGGGGATTGTGTTACCACGCTGGTGCCTCCCCTCAAAACCAAGGTGACAAAATGTCAGCCTGATTTACACGAATGCAATACGAATGTAATGCAGAGACTGCATATTGTAGGTAGTAATGACTGGAAAATGTTCCATCATACACCCTTGCACAAATCACTAAAAAATATTAACATCCACTATATAATTATACAAATAAAGTTTACGCAACGACAGCATGTTAACAGCAGGCCCGCAGCAATGTTTACAGAGCCCCTATTGTCTGAATACAATTTTAAAAAATATTTGCTGACTATATCTCTAATACAGTGGATTCTCTATGTATTGAAACCTGATGGATTGAAATACCTGCATCCGTAGAACACATTCTGGGGTCGATTAATTAATTTTACAGCATTTTAAGACCATATCCATTGGAATCCCTCATGTATTGAAATTTTTTGTCAGTCCCATGAGAAACGGTGGATAGAGAATCCACTGTAGTTTTAAATTTGTTAGAATAAAAAACATTGTAAAGTATGTTATAAATTCTTACAGAAATATAAACAAGTATCACTGTTAATATAGACATATTTTACAGCTGGAAAATAAAATAATATAATTTTTTCTCATATTTTAGGGCAAGGGTCCCAGAGCATTCTGCCCTTTTTGCTCTTCCAGCCCCTCTCTTCCATCCCCCCCCCTTTCCAACTCTAGGTAACAGTCAGGCCACTCACTGTTTTAAACTGTTAGAAAACTTCTCAGTGAAAACATCCTAAACCAAAGAAAAGCTGTGTTAAAATTACCCCTTCTTTGTGGGGAGTAAAAATGTAAATGGTAGACTCTTTCATAAAAAGCTTTGGCTGTGTTCGATCTTCGAACAAAATCGTAGTGTCTTTAGCAGTTTTCTGTATAATTCCTTAATGCAGTCCAAAACCCCAATCATCCTGCTAAGCCTTGTTCAATATATTTAAAGTGGGGACTATTTCTCTGACAACTTAAAACTCGTGCATTTTCCTTCTTACTGCACACTATACATAAAATTGTGGTTTTGAATACATTTCTTGTGTTTTAATTTTTTTGCACGTAGCTCAAGGCTTGGTTGAGAAGTTATACCATATTTGCCGGCATATAAGACAACTATTTTTACATATTTTCGGCTTTCAAAAATTGCTACTCGTCTTATATGAAGGTGCAAGGTTTTGGTAACCTAAAAATCGTTTGAAAGTTAAGCTGTAAGCTGTGGAGTTGTATGATGTTTCAAGGGTTTGCGTTTTTTGTCACAAATGAAAACAAGTTCCCTGTTTTTTTAGTAAAATTTATGGTACGAAATTTTGATAAGCGTCATTCATAACAAAGGACACATTTTCTCGCAGCGAAGTGGCGATCGATGCAGCTGGAGCGCTTGCCTAGATCCTTTGTCTCACCAGCCCACAACTCTCAGGTGAAGAAAATTAGGATCTACGTACCGCGTGCCTAGATCATGTCTCCCCAGCACAAAACTCTCGGGCGGAGAAAACGAGGATCTAGATACCGTACCACACATTTATGTGTGTAGTGCAAGGCTGGCAGACAACAACAGCGCACAGGAATGCGATGACCTTGCAAGCAGCTGTTATAGCCCGACGTTGCCAAGTCGCGCACGGCTGCCGGCAACTGATGATGTCGCCTGCCACGTGTGCCACTGCCGCCGTGAATTTCCTTGGCTCTTGGGTGCGGGTAGTAGTAGCCAATGTTATTTGTTTATGTGTCTCCTATGATGTTTATATAACTGTGAAAAATACATTAGAAATACTTAAACTAAGTTTTTAATGTTTCCAGAAAGGGAAAAAATATTTTTCTGTCAGAATTTCAAAATTAATAATTTACTTTTTTTAAGATTTTTTACCTTTAAAACCATGACTCGTCTTATATGCGGGGTCATCCTATATGCCGGCAAATACGGTTACTCTCGCCTTCTACCAGGGCGACCCGGATTCGATTCTCAGCGGAGTCGGTCCCCAGAATTTCGCATGTGGGATTCATGCCAGACAGTGTCGTTGGTCAGTGGGTTTTTTTCGGGGATCTTCCGTTTCCCTGACCCTTTTATTCCGGCTTTGCTCCATACGCACATCATGTCATCCAATACCAATGCTAAAGACCTAGATGTTGAGTGCTTACCAAAATCTCTTCCTCTTCCCACCCCTTTCTTTTCCCAAATTTTTCCAATTTTTCTGACATTAATATTTCAGAATTTTATTACATTGGTTTATTTTCAGCAGGGGAAAATGTAGACGATCACACCCATAGTGTCAAGTCACATGGCAACGCAAAAGATAATTACTATAGTAATTTGTCCCCTTCCCCCTCCCTCATAACTCTAAGAAACGTTGGCATGTCCCTGCCGTAGGTCTTAAAAAATTCAAACCCTTTTCTGTGTTTTCCTCCTAAGCCAAAATTCTGTTTAAGTTTGATTCAGACACACCCATCGCAGCACTTATTGCTTCTAAAACATTGCATCTTAAGGGGCCCGCCTCGTGGCATATGTGTTTGTGTGAGTGAGGTATGGTGCTAAGGGCGATGTCGTAGGGCCATTCAATGGTGCGTCGCCTCTACGATTAAGGCGTGCAGTCTTCGCGAAAAAACAAATTTCCTATGGGTCTTTAAGTGGTGACCCTATTGTTTTATTTACGAAATCACTTTACTGAAGTCCAATGCACTACCCTTAAGTGGTTTCACATGTATTCGACTAGTATATTTTCCGCTATAGCAGCCTGAAAACCCCGTTTTAACTCATTTTGACGTGCTCTAAAAGGGGATTTTTAATATGTGTGTTGTCTTGAAAGTATTTAAGGGCAGTCGTCTGAAGTGTGTGTTCTTTTCGTAGACAAACGGCGTGAACACACGTGTATTAGTTTCGGTGTAAAACGTTTTCTTCAAACACGCTGCAGTGTGATTTTATGGCAACGAGGCGGGCCCCTTAAACTGTACTTCTACCAGTTTTTTTAATCGTGTCACGACGTAGTAAACTATTTCATGCATGTGTCCTCAGTTGTATCGTGTAACTGGGGTCTGAGTCCAGAGTCAAGCTGTAACTGATCCCCTCCACTTCCCTTATCGTCAGTCATGTGATAGTATTGTACGCCCCGCCACTAACTGGGGCCTATGCAAGCTCTAGTCTATCTTGCTGCGGTATACTTTGGGTAAGGAAAATAAAAAAGTTAACCTAACTAATCTGAAAAAAATTAGTAAAGTGAACAAGGTTTCCACCCACAAAGATCGTTGTGTATAGGTTTAAATGTTGTGCACTGTACCCCTGCGCTACAGAATGTGCACGCTAAAATTGTGAATGATGTGGCATTTAAAGTGAATAGAACCACAGTTTTATATATTTTAATGTATTTATTCAGTTATTTAATTAATTATATGTTTTAGTGGTTATTTGTGCAGGCCACTGTGGTAACTTCGGTGAGACTCAGTAGTTGGAGACTTAGGAACACACTGAACCCTGTTATAACACTTCTGAAGAGATCATAACAATTTCTGTGTTATGAAAGGGAAAATCTTATTACTGGATAATTTTCTATTGTAAAATAGTTTTGGGGACTAATAAAGGCAGCCTTAGAACCAGGAATATTTTATAAGAGGGGATGTTAGTATAGCAGATTTTATAACAGGGGATGTTATAACAGGGTTTTACTCTACTACAGCCCCTAGTCTTAAGTGTTTAACATTGAATTAGTTTGTGTAAACAAACAATCCTTATATTTTCTTTCATAGGGTTTCTTCACAAAAATAACCTAAACATTTGTATTTTGTGAAATAATGCGAATAATCAGAACTTTCTGTTTTAGAGGCCTCTATCTTATCACCAGTTGCGTTTATATACTCTTTACCTTCTGAACTGAGTAATTTAATTTTTGTTCACACACTATCATTTATTTTCATTCCACCATTAAAGATGCTATTGCCACCAACGTTGTTCTCATGGTTAATCATGTTAGCGAAATATCCATTGCTTGCTCTAGGAACCTGTGCCCAAAGTAGTTGTAAGTCCTATTCGGTACCATCTGAACACCATTTGGACTAAAATATTTTCTACATTCCACACAAAGTTTTTCTGAATACTTATATACAAACATCACACTAATATGAAAATAATTTATTTCTTATCACATTTATACTACTTTTACATAAATTACATGCAGGAACACACATACACACAAACAGACATAGCCACAACGTATCCACATAACATTCACAGGCAAGAGTAGGAAGTTGAGATGGTGATTTCAAGACCTTCTAAAGTCCTGGACTCTTTAGCTGGCATTTTACACAGCAAAAAAATGGATAGTAGGGTAGTTTATCATGTTGCTAACTGTATTATGTAATATGTAAAAAGTACATACTATCACTTCACAATTTGAGAAAAACATGGACTTGGATTGTTTTTGAAATCAGTGTTTCAGTTTTTATTTTTATTATTTGTTTTGAAGATATGTATTTAGTATTAGTTGTTACACAAAGCATTCTTGTGAAAAATTTTTTTGCAAGATGCTGTTATGTAATCTTCTAATTTGAACTTGGTTATGTGGTTAATGTTTTCATAAATGGTTCATTAACACTTGAAATATTTTTAGGTTTGTTCATGTATAGTATGGAATCCTCTGTATACTCTATACAGTATAGGTTTGCCTGATTTTGATATTTTTCTTCTGAGAAATAGGCCAATCAGCTTCATTGTTTGGACCTTGAAACCATCCTGACTTCTTGGAAAAACCCATTTTCTGAAAAAGAGTGTTTACAGTCACTCCTCTCAGAAGAATGACACTTTTCTCCTAAGATAATGTCATAAACAGGCAAACGTGTACTGTACAGACTATAGGGTAATTATTTTGTTTTTCTTATTATGTTCATGGATGTTAGATAGAGTAATATGCTATACTCAGTCAGACTAGGTATGTTTGTGTCACAGAATGCCCATGCCCATGGCAGTATTGTCAGCAAATATGGAATTCCAGCATTCGGGCCCAGTGTGTGCTTGGCAACATGTCCAAGTGGCCGGTTGGTGTATGTGTGGATGCGCTGTCTGCCTTGGCTGAGGAGCTGCCAGATAGCTTGCCTCCGGAACTGTTCTCTGAAGTTGAGAGTGTGCTGCGCAGAATCCTTGTGTATGAGAAGGTACTGTGTCCAGCTTTGCAAGGTTTGTTTATGTTTCTCAGTTACATGCTTTTTCATTTGGTTTGTAGGTCTATCATGAAAGTGATTTTTAATGTAACTGTTTGAAGTTAACCAGTACAAAATAAATGTTCTTTTTTCTTTTCCTTTAGAAAATTTTAAATTTAAATGGTGGTTGAGCTTTGATATTATTGATACTTTACTGAGGCAAGATGATTTATTATTCCAAAATCGTACTAATACTGATAATCAAACATCAAATGATATTACTTTCATACAATAAAGGTAGAAAATGAAAAATAGGCTTAGTTAAATTAACTGTGCTTTTATTGTCACCTACTAGAGAAAAGTTTTACTTTTATAGTTTTTATGAAAATTTTATGTACGTGAAGTATGTTCACTTAAGAATAGATGCTTTGTTACTACACAGATTCACATAACAGGTACAGTTATGTAAATTAAACATTTTTATTGAGAAATACTGTTTGGGTCCGATGTTTGGTGTATCATCATTATAATTGTAGTTGTTTTTTATTATACTAATGTATATATTTAGTGATGGTTTGAGAGGGTGCGTTGGGCATCATCATGTTGTCTAGCTGTTGTTTAGTAAAATTGATAAATTTCTTTTGTGTTAATTGGCTAACTCAAGTTTCCCATTGATTACATTTGTAAGTAAAACTTGCATATAAATAAAGGTTTGGTGCTTGAAACCGGGTAAGTGCTTATGTAATTTTTTTTAAAGTTAGTAAAATAAAACAGTAACAGGATCGGAGAGATTCTCTGTTGTGCAGTAGAATGGATGCAAAAAAAAAGGGGGGGGGGGAATAACTAGGGTAGTATCAGGTAGATTAGGTTATGATATTGATTGTGATGTAAACCATTGATTTCCTTGACTATGTTGTTTATTGACTTCTTTACATCTGGTCAGACAAAAAGAAAAGAAAAAAATTCTCATATTTCTTGAGGATTGTGCTTTGCAGCATCTAATTAATGATACAAAAATAATGTAAAAACAAAAAGCACATATTTCAAGATTTTTGGCATATTACATACAAAGGGAAATCACCTCCAGTCATTTGGAGTACGAGTCTACTACGACTAGGAACACTTGCCCTCCGACAGGTCCAGCAAAATCAACATGCAGCCTGGACCATGGCTTCCTGGTCTGTTCTCAAGAGTGATTTGGAGCTTTGGGTGGACTACGACGTGATGACTGGCAGACCTCACATTGCTGCCCCATCTCTTCTACCTCTCTGTCCAGCCCGGGCCACCATACATAGCTTTGAGCCAGCGCTTTCGTTCAGACAATTCCTTGATGGCAGGAATGCAGTGTTCGGAGAATATGCTTTCGTGCCTTGCCTGGAATCAGTACGTGATTTCCTCACAGTAAACATCCCCGATGTGTGGTCAGTTCATGTTGCCTTTTAATAAAGGGCTCAAATTCCATTTCCAACTTCACATTTGGCCATCCTTTATGGCCCATTTGTAGACTCTTGACAAAACGGGGTCCTTCTTGGTAAGGTCAGCAATCTCATGTGCTGTTGTGGGGGGTGTGTCTAGAGCTTCCAGAAGAAGTATTTATATTGGCGTTGGCACCGGAATTTCCAGGGTTACTCAGTATTGGGTATGCTTGCTCCTGGTTTGTAGGTCAATGCGAAATTGTAGCAGCTAAGTAAAATGCTCCACCGAAGCATTCTTGGCAAAATTATATTTGGTTTGACCTTGTCTTCAGTGAATAGTCCTAGCAGGGCCTTATGGTCATTGTAGATCTCAAAGTGTCTCCCATACACATAATTGTGGAATTTCTTCACTGTCCTAATTGTGCTGAGGGCTTCCCTATCAATTTGGGCATAATTTTGCTCGTTAGCAGTCGTAGTGCGAGAGCCACTGGTTATTGCTCTACACTGTCAACAAAAATTAAGTCATACTATATTATCTCTCTTTTTCTTCTCATCTTAGTACGTGATTTTTTTTGTACTTATACATTGCATTTGCTAAGTTGGTAAGTTAGTACACTTTTCTCCTCTTCATCTGTGGATTTCACCACTTGATTTTTTTCACCTGATTTTAACTCTATTTATTGTACCAATGACGAGTTTGATGAATGAGAAGAAAATAAACAATGTATTGTGTGTGGATGATGTCCTAAATGTTATCATAATGAATCTGATTTGTTAATATATTATTTCAAACTTCCCCTACCCCTTGTGTGTCAGCACAAGTAGAGTTGCAGATGATGCTATCAGCCTAGTAGTAGCCCATTATCGGCCATTATGGGAGATTATAAAACAGAAGTTCTGGAGGAGTGGCATTGCTAACGTCAAATGTGTTACGGTTATAGTTGTGCTGCAGCTCAATAGATGATGGTCTAGAAGATTGATTCTGCCAACATCTTGAATTTTTTTCCCCATTGACAGGCTATGTACTGCCGTAAAGTTCTGGTTCATCAACAGTTGCTGCATAATTAGATGATCTGGGGCAGTTTTCTGTCATAGGACGTAATGTGGCCTTGCCTTCAGGAGTGAGGAACAAGAATGACACAGTCAGTAATTTGTGAGCTGTTTTCAACAAACTCAAGAAGTGTAGCAGGAGTGATAGGTGTCTTGTGTGTTCTAGGGATAATGGAAAGTGATGATATGCAAGGTGGCAAGGAAAAAGACATTCATTAAACTAAGTATATATCTCTTAAATCTAGTGTTGGCTAATTCAGGTGCCATCTTAAGGATCATAAGTCGAGTGCAGGGACATCACTAGCCCACAAAATATAAATGAATGTTAAGATGTCCCGTTACACCTGCCTTGAACTTGAAAACAACAGTCTTAATTATTTGGCAATGTCTCTATCGGGAGTGATAACATTAAAATGCACGGACTTGAAAGGGGCTGCTATCCCTGCTGGTGTAAACCAAGTTTATACAGGCCTTATCGGTCGGGAACATCAAGAAGGAACTGGTGTCAGGTTGCTCAGAGAACACTCTTCAGTTTATTACCACATGTTTTAAAGACAATTTAATACAATTGTTGTGCCTCTGGAACAAATAGCTGGGAGGAACTCTTCTCGTTTATAGAAATAGTCATAACTGTAACAATGAACTACAAGGGACAGTAGGCTACTGGGTAGGAGATAGAAGCAAACTGCCATATGACACCATTACCCTTAGAATAAGACAAGTATTTTTACTCCATTTTTGTTTTGATTTATTTGTGGGTACGTGCATGCATGTATGTATATTTGTATGCATATTGTGTATGTGTGTGCACGTGTACTTCTGTGTATAAAAGTTCATATTTTTTTGCATGTGATTGGTTTGTTAATTTTTTTCCTGCTTAAACAACAAAATAAATATTTTCTCAGATTTGTAAGACTTACCTTACAATTACAGTTCTACTTCTAAGTAAAACTGTATATTTTATTTGTACTGCATGAATACCATTTCAGTTTTATTACTAACTATATTTTTCTTTACAGATTCTAATTGGCTACCAGTTTCCCAAAATTAGCTCATGGTATGAACTTAGTTATTTTTCAATGTGTGATCCAAGTCTTGTAATGGAGCATCTTATTGAGGTAATTTATTTTATATTGTGGTACTCTAAAATGGCTATGTTATTTATTGTTGATATTCACTGTAACTTAATGAACAATTTTTAAAATAAATTTTTAACATTTTCTTTAATTTCCTGATATGTAAGGTTAAAATTTTTCTGTTTATGGGTTCAGATTCAAAATTTCCTAGTTTGTTAAACTTGGGTGGATGGATGGATGGATGGATGGATGGATGGATGGATGGATGGATGGATGGATTGATGGATGGATGGATGGATGGATGGATTGATATATAGATGAGAGAGAGAGAGACTGAGAGAGAGAGACTGAGAGAGAGACTGAGAGAGAGAGACTGAGAGAGAGAGAGACTGAGAGAGAGAGAGACTGAGAGAG
>PNEQ01090226.1:0-13447 GCA_003012365.1 Medauroidea extradentata
GAGCTAGGACACCCCCTTCCCACTCACTCCTCGGCGCCGTGGCTGTCGGGCAGGGCGGCGAAATACAATACAGTGGCGGCAGCGCTAAAAGGCCTCCTCGGGTGCCGCATGGATTGTATTACTCCATGATAACCACCTGCGCCCAGTATCGGGTAACCGAGAGAAAATATCGTGATCTGGAATGATCCTGTTCCTTCTTTATCTCTCGGGGTGGTGCGTGACTTTGAAGCGACATCTTTCCAGGAGGTTGGAGAACAGAGACCCGCCGAGATAATTCGAGAAGAAGGAGGGTGAGGTATATAAGGGGGAGCTGCAGCACGAGCGAGAGAGTTTTTGCTGGCAGGTGCCTAGTGTGATCTGAAGTGATAGTGACGAGTATTGGATTGCGACGACTGTTCAAGGGTGTCCTGCAGGTGGGACCGCAGCAAGTAGTAGGAAGAAGGTGATTCTAGGCCAGAAAGATTCTGTGGTATTATTTCTTTGGGTCCACCATTGTGAGTTACTAGTAACTTTTCTATATACAGGGAACTTGTGTAGATGTATTTTTTTATCCTTTATGTAAATAGTAGTTATTTCTTCTGTTTGCCATTTATTGTGATAAATCTTTACAGACAGATTTTTTTGTATATACAGTTGTAAATAAACTAGGTTAGCTTTATTTTCTTTATTTTATCAAAGACCTCCATCCCCAAACGTACCTAGCCCGCAACTTGTAACAATAGTGTTATTGCATCTAAGTGTATAAATATCACATCGTAATACATTTCAGTCATCATTGTGTTCAAAAAATATATTACATATGATCATACACTCCTCTTGCCTTAGTTGCAATATTAAATGTATTTAACTGAGATATGACTATTTACAGACTTTTGTCTATTACATGATCTTTTAAAATTTCTAGTAAATAATTATGTGTATAGGCCTATGGAATAGAATTAACCATATTTGAGTTGTTGAAATCATTTGCTAAATACTCGTAGAGACTATATGCTGAATTTTTTTTTTAATGAATGTTCCACCCATGTCAGGAAAGATATGTCAGATTGGGCAGAAAAAGCGGGAATGGCCTGAAATACTTGCCAACAAATGACTTTAATCATGTTCTCAACATTTGAAGAATGGTAGAGAATCTACCAGGAATAGATCCTGGTACATTATGATAGGAGGTGCGATATTTGACCAGTAAATCAATGCGATCTGCAATGAGACGGCAGGGGATTGTACAGTAGTAAACAAGAGGAAGTACTCACGGCGGTGATCGGCATAACTACAGCTCACAGAGCGGTCACCCGGACAGTCTTAACTGTCACAGGTGGAGCCGGCTCTGTGAGCTGGGGTACAGAATGTACCGTGGGTCGGCTGGTCACGACCCTGGCGCGCCTGGCAGTCTTAGGACTGCTCGTGTATTTCTGCAGAACTAATCCAGTTGCAGCAATATCCTTGGTCTCCTGCTGATGTACTTCCTGCCTCTTGTTCTGCTCGACGTCTTTCATCTTCGGCTGAACGTCTTCCTGCTTGGCGCGCCGACATGACATCAACAATACCACAGTGGCGATGATGGTGCATATTACTATCACTCCAGCTGCGACCCCGAGACCGAAATACGCCAGGTGCTGCCATGTGAACCACTGAAACATGTCATTCACAGCTCACTAGGCCTGTCTTCCAAATGTAGTATAACGGAGAACATAAGATGATCGGGTCTAAGAGTGTGCTATGCTGAGATGTCTGGGAGAGATTACATATACTCAGGAAAACTTGCAAGATGCCTCAGACATTTTAATTAAGTGACATATAAATATTGAATTTTACCCAGTGATTATTTGTGTGCTGCTAAATATTCCTTGCCTAAGAAACAACATTAAGGGCGTTGGGCACGTTAAATGTTATTTTTTTTATTTGTTCCAAACACTGTTCTATTTTTACCCATAATTTAATATGTAATTTCTCCAAACAAAAATTCACGCCTCACATTCTTTGCATAATCACTCAATCAAAGTCTCAAAATGGCCATTGCAGTGTAGCCAAAATCAAAAAAGATATTAATTATGAATGCAAAATTACAGGAACAAAGCCAGTGTGTCAATGAATTTTATGACTTGACGACTAAAGTTAGTTTATAAAATTGCAAAAGTTGCCGAAAGAAATATTTATGCAAAAATGAACTAATTTTCATAAATCTTTGAGAATACAGCAATTTGTTCCAGTGCTATTTGCAAGTGTGCCTTGAAGTAGCCAACATTGTTTAGTATCAATTTGAATTATCTTGTTCCTATAAGTTAATTACTTTTTGTGTTTTTGGTTACGCCGCAACAGCCATTTAGCGTCTTTGATAGGTGATTATGGTAAAACTATGTGACCTTTTTTTATTTGGGGAAATAATATTTTATCTTAACTGAAAAAGTTTAACATGATTGGCAAAAATATAAATTAATAAATGTTAACGTGTCCAACGTTCTTCAGTAAGGCAATTCAAGTATAATTAACCTTCTAGTTATGTGGGAACAACTCACCGAGTACTGGTCGTGTCCATTGTCGGCGGCCTGGGTTGTAAGCGGCTGTTCTGTGGATGTCACTCTCGCCCTGAAACATCCTCCACTTTGTTAGTAACTTACAGGACCGAATAATCATACGTATTATATACTTAACCAATAAGGAAATATATTCTTCCTACAATACAACTTTTCGCTTTACACGAGTATCTTTAAAACCCAGTTATATCGCTATGATTTTATGCACTTTTGTATTTCCCATTCATGGTGTGTTTACCATCCCGAAAGTTCTGAATTTTGGAATGTGTAACTAGTAAATTTAATAAAAACACAACTTTGAAATACATTTTCTTTATTTTTATTTTATTTTCTGATAGCCTATTACATCAGTTCGAACCTACAGTTAAGCAGTGGTCAAACAAAGATCAAGTTCCGTGTTGCGAGTCGTGAGAGTGTAGTAATTACGTGTTTATAGTTGAATGCACGGCTGGAGATGTGGGAGTGTACCGAGAAAACCTGCTAACCTACAGCTACCTACGTCACGTGTTCTAACTACGAATGTCTGAAGCTCCGCCGTGAATTGTACTCTTGCCATGGTGATGGTAGGCGAGTGGGCTAACCACTACATTACCGCGACCCTTCATGGTATAAGTTGTAACTATAAACTCTTTTATGCAGCAACCTTCTAAATAGTGAACTCTATAGAATAAAGACGTTCTGCGAGTCTGTCCTGCCAGTCACATATCTTTCGATCTGCCATACTTATCGAAATAATTTTGGCACTGAACGTATTCAAGAACACTGATTTAAACAATTTAAATCTCTTTCTCAACGAACAAATATGAAAACAGAAATAAAAGAAACCCCTGCAATGTGGCTAAATTTAAATACTATAGGTCTTGTGCTCATTAATGAGTCTGGTATAAGGTGGATATAGCAGGAAAAAAAAATTACAGGACCTTAAGGGGCTTCCCTAGTTAGGCTGCGTTTGTGTGTGAGGTAGGAGCGGTAAGAATGTCGTTAAGGGCGCGGTCTACCAAAATTTACATCGCCATGTTACTATTTTCTGTTTATACCACATATTTTTTTATTTTGGTCACAAAATGTGACTAAACTTGTCTCTTTTGAAATTTTTCTATCTCTCATAGTTTTCGCGTAATGGCTTGTTAAGTTCAAAATTTGCATATTTCCGTTTTAAGGACTACACTTAAAGCAACTGACATAGCAAACTGAAAAAAATTAACAGTGGATAAAGACGTCGCAGGCTACAATGTCTCTTCAATAAAAACAAAGACTAATTTTTTTTTGCATTGAAATAAATGTGCTGAAACTTAAAATAAAAGTTTGTATAATTTTTTTAAATACAAAAGTATATTATTTGTGGTTGGACGTAGATGAATTTGTAGCCTATAACATCTTTATTTACTGTGAATCTTTTTACAGTTTAGTAAGTTAGTTGGTTTTAGTGTCGTCCTTAAAACGGGAACATGCAAATTTTGGTTTTAATGAGCCGTTACACAAAAACTATGCGAAATAGAACATTTTTTTAAGAAGAAAATTTGGCCACATTTTGTGTCTAAACATGAAAAACCTAACCGGTACAAATATGAAAATAAAAACATGTTGACAAAAATTGTATTAGACCGTGACTTTAAAAGGGCGCGATTCACCTCTGTTTTCAACATCTTTATTTATTTTTGTATTTGTACGAGATATCTGTTTTCTTATGTTTGACATAAATTCTGACTAACTCTTTCTGTTAGGAAATCTTTGTATTTCTTATAGTTTTTGTGTAGAGGTAAACGTTAAAATTTGCACTTTACGATTTTATGTACGCCACTAAAAGAAACAGTCACACAAATCCGAAAAAAAAATCCGCAGTTGTGACAATGTTGTAGGCTGTGATTTGACACACATATTATATATATATATATATATATATATATATATATATATATATATATATTGTATTTTGAAGAAAAAAAATATTTGTAATGTTAAAATCTTTATTTCAAAATTTAGCATTTTTACTAAATACAAAAATTTTAATTTTTTATTTTTATGTATGTCAAACCCACAGCCTACAACATCGTTATACACAATGAATATTCCAGGTTTGGTATGTCTGTTGGTTTTAGCGGCGTAAATAAAACCAAAAAATGCTAATATTGTCGTTTACCACTCATTACGCAAAAGCTACGATGGATACAAAAATTTCCTAAGAGGAATATTTAATCACAATTTATGTCAAAAATAAGAAAAAATCTGGTACAAATATAAAAATTATATAAACATTGTGGTGAAAATTGCGGTACACCGGGAACTTAACCGTTGTATATAACACATTTTCGCCTCTTCGCGCAAACCTCTCAGCTGGCGAGTAATGTGAGTGATTCACTATTACTCTTTTTTCCTATGAGACTTAAAGCGGTGACCATATTATTTTATTTGTGGCCAGCGTATTTCAAAGTCTAACGCATGATCCTACATGTTGTCTTTCAGAATCCGGTTGATAATTTTCGAGATACAGCACTTTAGAAAAACCGTTTTTGGCAGTTTTCTATGTCCCCAAAATGATGTTTTTAATAAACGTGCCAAATTTTTATAACTATAGGGACATAGTTTAAAGTGTGTGTTTTTTCGTAGATACACAAATGTAATGTTCGTTAAACAGTTTAGTAAAAAAAAGGACAGCCGTTACTCGTTGCAACGCATTTGAAGCGCAGATAGGGAGGCCCATTAATGTGCCGTAGGTTCTCAATAAATTACAAATATTTTTAACTAATGGATTTTGACTGGAAGTCTGTTGAAAATGTGATATATAACGAAACTGTTGGCAACCGAGCAGGTGGTTTGGAACAAAAAATAGTGAATTTGTTTTCTAGACGACTCATGTTAAATGTTCCGATACTGCCATCCTGAACTATGTTTTCTACAGTTTTCTGTAACAACTTAACAGCAATTGCTGGTGTAGTTTGTTAATACAGGATATGATCTATTGCCTTCCTGTTCTAGAATGAGTTATTGCTTCCATCTCTTACGACATAACTTTCGACGGAACTGCTTACCCTATGACGTTCCCCCATCGTCGATTATCAAACACAAGTTCAATTTTGTAGTCTATACTAAGAACCAATAAGATATTCAGTAAGTTCAGCTCGAAGGATATGTATTATTTGAGACACGTAAACGACTAACCGTTGTAGAACTGACCGGATAAAAAGGTACATTCAGAAACGTCGAGCACAGAAGACAGCAGGTTTCATAAACATTTTATGTTTTTATTTTCGTATTTGTACTAGATATTTTATTTGAAATTTAACACATAAATTGTGACTAAATTTTGCACTTATTAAAATTTATTTACGTGTCAAAGATTTTGTATTAAGGCATAAAAAAGTCATAATATTCATGTGACGGTTTTAAGGACATCATTAAAACCAATGCATACACCAAACTGAAAAGAAAATCACAATGAGTAACAATATTACGGGCTACAATATCTTCTACATATGAACAGGGAAAATAAAAATTTTCGCATTAAAAAAATTGTGAGAAATTAAAAATAATAATATAATCCATCTAAGATTTCTTAAAAAATTTAAAAAAAATTATTTTATGGCTTTAAATATGATACCTTCCTACAACATTGTCATTCACTGAAATTTATTTCAGTTTGGAATGTCAGTTTTTTTAGTGTTGACCTTCAAACAGTCACATTCAAATTTTGACTTTGACAAGCCATTTTGAATGAAAGTGTGGTAGATAAAACAATTTTACAAGTTCAACATTTAGTCACTATTCAGGTCTAAAAAAAATGGAGGATGGGGTGGTAATATTACAAAACGATGAAAATTGCTGTCTTTCGTGTCCTTAATCAAGTAGTTTGAATATTTAACTTTGTTGATAATAATTACCATCACAGTCATACAGGTATACACTATGAAGGCTTATGTTATAGTTGAAGATAACTGTGCTGACACTAAAACTATCTGAAGTAGAGCAACGTCGACATGTTTGATTGTGGAGTATGCTGGAGCCTGCTATTTTGTCCAAGATACGGAATTATACCTTAAACGAACTTATTAAAAAGTATAACAATAAGCTATTACGTTACAAAAAGTTCTCGACAACGTAGGCCTAGAGTTCAGTAAGCTAACAACATAAATGAAATATAGAATAACTTGACGAAAAGTTCTCGTCAATGAATGCCTTGGGCACAGTAAGTAAACAGTTTAAGCCGAGCACAACACACTGGAAGACTTACAAATAGAAGCTATAAAGTAATAAACATTTCATGATGTCTTACTTGTTCAGTGGAAAGCCATTGCCGAGTACCACGGCGAGGAGCAGAGGCAGCACTACCTTCAAGAGGTACATGTTGAATTCTCTTTCAACCAGTCAAAGTTTAGAAACTATTTAACCTGGCGAACTTGTAGAACAATCTTCTCAACCAAATTGCTAATTATTTCTCCAAAAACTCTTCAACTTCTAGCACAATATCGTAAGTAAACCGCACTTCGCTCTTCCTAAAGCTTCTGATTACCTCGAACAGTATCCGTAGCAACCAGAAATAACAAACACTTCTCATTACGGCCGTATTTGTTCTACGTCATTGTTAAACAATGGAAGGTTTTCTTTTATAAATAAAATGCTCTTGTGTGTAGCGAAACAACTATAATAAGATTCCGTTCATTTTTTTTAACGAAATGTAAGGGCTATCATGTGTGCTATGATTGTAAACAATTATCACACAATGTATTAACTGCTTGAAATATAATTTCATATCAGTTTTGTATGCGAATAGTAAATAAATAAGTCAAGCAACTTAAAATAAGTAAGTAATTCTTCGCTAAAGCCGAACTTACAATTATCCGTCTCTCCCGTCAGTCGACCTTCTGTCAGTCAGGTTGTGACATATGCAGTATGAATATTATAGTAAATGCATTAACGGTATATGTAACCTTTTTTAAAAGTCACAGAAATGTATTTTTACCACTAAAAACGTATTTTTATGCTATATTAAGTGTCTTAGTAGTATTTGTAATATTTTACCGTATTTTTAGAAGCCCCGACGTAATTTATTTAATATAAAAAAACATGGCAATTCTATGTCGAGTACAAGTCACTAATTATTATCAATTGTTTTATCCAGAATTGTAATTTCAGTAAATGTAATAATATTTAATTGAAAATTGTTATTTTATTAACATTTGAGTAATAATTTCTCTATTTATTTGTTTACTTGCGATATATAACACTTTTCACTGTTTTAATTAAGGATGGGAGATTATGAATTTGTAGTCCTTAATTTTATGTTTGCTACAGGGACTTTATGGTGACTGCTTCAAACAAATGGTAACAACAAACAAATCGTTTAAATTTGAGCCCATCCCAAGTATAGGATTTGAGATAGTGCCACCAAAAGCTAGTGAATATTTTAGGCTCGCCGACCGTGAAATAAGAGGGTCGAGCGATAGGAATTACAATAGTCATTTAATAGTGAAAATCAAGAAAAGAAGAGGACGCCGTTATAAGCAATTTTGGTCAGCTAAGTGAAAATTAGAACATTTCTTTGTCACCCAAAATTTCATATATTACTGCAAATAATTTGGTTTCAAACTACTTTCAAAGGATTATAAGTATTATAAGGATGACTAAGTTGAACTTTTCCAGAACCTAAACTGTTTATTTCCTCAGTAACGCAAGACGAGCGAAAAAAAAATGTGGAGTGGAAGGAAGAGAATTTCGAGGAAAATAAAACTTGAGTTATTGTAAGTAATTAGTATCACGTTAACGTAAAAAAATAGAATTATTAGGAATTTTAATGAAAAACAATTAGGTCTATCGCAGTTGAAACTCAGAAATCCCTTAAATATGCATTATAGGGCGGTTATTAAAAGTCACGAGGTTTGTCTGCGAAGGTCAAAAACGTCAGTTTAAGCGCAGAAAAAGTAGCCCGAGTACGATGTGTTCTATTTTTATTTATTTACATAACCTCTCGTATTTCTAGCGCTTACTAGAGTGGAGTTGTCATAAATACATCAGAATAGATAGGTTATAACTTGTTACAAATACTTCAAATTTCAAGGCTGACACAAATACATCAAAAACAAAGCAAATACAAGTTCTTATATATATATATATATATATATATATATATATATATATATACACTGTATAACAAACAATTTCAAGTTTTCAAAAATACATTAAATGATTGCAAGTAGTCAGAAAATTTCATACGTTGGGTGCAAACATTTATAAATTATTAACCTTTAAAAAATTTATATAAACACATTTTTAAAAGAATCACACTTCTGCAGCAGAATAGGAGACATAATTTACCACAGTGTTTTGTACACGTAGGGGTACGTAATCCATTTATGTTTTCTACTCTCTTCCTTCTTTTTTGTTGTTATATGTAGGCCCTAAATGTTAGTTTTTATTTCAGGTTACTATCACGTAAATATAGACTGCAACTGTACAACTCATGCCCATGGCTTAGCCAGCAAATTTGTAATGTACATATTGCCTCTTTTGCCAGAACCTTTGGCTCATTGAGGCCCGTTGTTTATAAATTAAAAAAACTTTCTAGGTTAAAAATAGCGACGAAACAATACGAAACGAATACACATACACCCCCCTCTCCTACACACTCGCACAATTTTATATATATATACGTTGATACATACTGGCCTTGTCGCATTTAGTAAAGTATTTAATATATAACAAATAGTAGTATATATAGTAGGACATAATATACGTCAAATTTTATATTATTTATTATTTTATAAATAATTTAATATCATATAGACGTAAAATATAAGTAATGTTAACGAGTTAAATATGAATTACGTACTTTTGTCTCATTTAGTTAAAAATTTAAAAGTTTGTGAAATACGCAGGCTTAATTTTGATTCCCGCCATTTTTAGTTTTTCGCCTGTGTATGTAAAAACATAATATTCCATGCATCTATTTAGGAGCACAAAATACGCAGCGCTTGTGCGCCCATCTCGTGAAGAACCTTTTTTCGACATTTACCTTCCAGTTTTACAAAGCGAGAGATCAGACTCTGCCGTTTTATACCGTAATCAAAACACAGCTAACCTCTGGCGATCGACAAAATCTGGTTACGTGACTGTGCAAACTTACACTAACCTTACTTCGGCAAGTTGTTCTTTATAACGGCCCTATAATGGACGACAATGCACTCCTCCACACATCCCGTGACGCATCCCTTGATGTGTTTCTTCATCTCGCACACGTTTTATACAGTTCATTCGTAATTTGCTTGTTAGACTCATTATTTATATTTTGAAGTGTAATTAGCGAGGAGAAAAATTGAAGTACAAATACAAATGCCAAGAAAATATTTTTGGTATAAATATTTACATAACTGCGTAGTTATGTTGTAACATTTGTCTGCCGGAGAAGCAGAAGGGGTAGTCCATAAACGCCAACGATTTTATTAAACATAATATCTTTGTATTTTGCCTAACTTTTACAAGGTTAAACTTAAGTCATGAGTATTTTTAAATAATGAGTTCCTGTTGCTACAATACAAACCTATTAATTTTTCAATCCATTACAAAAAGTATGCTTAACAATTTTGACCTACCCCTCTTGTCTCTCTGGAACAGAATTGTTGGTTAAAAATGTGACCTGTATTTCATTTAACCAAATTAATATTTATTAAATAAAAGTAAATATGACGAGTTTTATTTATTCTATACGTTTAACTGCAACAATATTTAAACAACATGAAAATCTTTAATATAATTTGCTAACCTTACCGTATACAGTTATAAAACCAAAATAATTCCAAAGCAGACAAATCCTTGAATGCAACCTTTTAACTAAAGGAATCATGTGAAAGGCCATGGGGATTCGAGGGTACAGATGTTTATTGAAAATTTGGAAACGGCCATTACGACAGTCTTATAATTTGGCAGTAAAATAACAGAAAAATGTAAATAACGCCTAGTGGATATATACATACACACATACATACACACATACATATACATACATGCATACATACACACATACATACGTACATACATACACACATGCGTGCATACATAAACACATATAACCATACATACACACATATATACATACAAGTGTACCTAACAACAGCGTGTTGAAAAAGGAAAGGAGCATGGCATATCATATGTGATGAAAGATCTGAACATGTTTCCCGATAGATTTAAGAATTTTCTTAGAATGACTCAGCACTGTTTCCATATTATTTTATTACACAAATTACAATACAGCCTGAAGAAAAATTACAAATTGGAGACAACCTAGTTGTCCAGAGCACGGAGTACTGATAACGTTGAGAGTTGAAATCAAATAACTGACATTTAAAAAGTCTATTGTTTACGTTACTCAGGTAAGTATTTATTATTTGTATGATATATTTTAAAACGTCTTGTATAATGTGAATGTTCGACATTCAGAAAGTCTATTGTGTACGTTACTCAAGTAAGTATTTATTATTTGTGTGATATATTTTAAAACGTCTTGTATAATGTGAATGTTCGACATTCAGAAATTCTATTGTTTACGTTACTCAGGTAAGTATTTATTATTTGTATGATATATTTTAAAACGTCTTGTATAATGTGAATGTTCGACATTCAGAAAGTCTATTGTTTACGTTACTCAGGTAAGTATTTATTATTTGTATGATATATTTTAAAACGTCTTGTATAATGTGAATGTTCGACATTCAGAAAGTCTATTGTGTACGTTACTCAAGTAAGTATTTATTATTTGTGTGATATATTTTAAAACGTCTTGTATAATGTAAAGGTTCAGCTAACATAAACGTAATATTTTGTGTGGTATCGTCCTTCACATAAATGAATGTCAATCTTGTTGGCTGTGCAGAATCAGTTCTGCTAGCAGACAATGTTGAGTGGGAAGCATACGTATTACGTGTGTTCCGTTAAAGAACACAGTTCTGTGATAAAGCGGCGATCACTGTCGTACCGTGAGAACTGCTGGTTGGTTAGAAATACTTACGTCTGGAATTCTTTCTGCTAAGTAAAGAATTACTATTTAAAATTTTGGTTTTTGTGAATCAGACATATTTTTCACGCACTGCAAAACACTATGTAAAAATTCTCATATCAAGGTCATGTGATTCAAAAAACGTTCTTCCTAAATAAAGATTGTCTTCTATCTTCAAAGTAGCTATAAGCCGTATCATTTACGTCACCCATAGATCTTGGTATTTTCTTCTTCCTACAATCTCTTGCTTCTCACAGACGAGTTCTGCCGCGAATTCTTGTAGGCGAAGATGTTCGTTCATGTGTAGATCGAAGTACATCGTCACCTAGCCACAGGTCACGTTCTTCACAATAACCCTCTCCTTCTTATTCTTCTTCTTATTCTGTGTCTGGCTGACCATCATCTCCGTTGACTGGTTTAGCTTCGCAGGATATTCTCCCCACCTATACATTGTCTTTGGAAGAACGATGTGTCAGAAATGTGTTTAAACATTATATATTAGATGCAAGGTAATGTTGTTTTGCCTGTTTTACTTTACTGACGAACTTTGCTCATAATATTCTCGAGTGCCTGCCTCTTACAGTCGCTTACTGGAAACACAAACAGTCGTGGTACGAACTGGAAACTATTGTGACGATTATTTCGTCACATATATTGTATTTAATACCCTTTTGACCGATTTTTCAATTTTTTTTTGTAATTTTCTTGTTTCAGCTGTATTTTCTTTATTTATTGCTATTTTGTTCAAAGTTGTTTGATACTCGGCGCCGAGTACTTAATTCTTGCCATTGTGTCAGTTTGGTTCAGTTATTTACTCATTTACATTGTCTACTTTTTTTTGTTTAATTTTTTGAATCGGCACATACCCCGTATAGTGCCAAACTGATGACGCGACGCATGCCTGGGAGTTGTTTACGCGCTTGGTTGTAGGCAAGGTGGTGGCGATCGGCTACCAAGCTGCTTAGTGTGGGGAGGGGAATTCATTCTCTGACGAGTTGCGGACTGATATGCACGACGAGTGGTTGTGCGAGTGCTCGATGGTCGAGCTAGGCTCTTTGGGTGGTCGCAAGAGACAGTGCGCGAGTCTACCGTAGAATTACTCTGGGTCAATGCTTATTGCCCTAGTGAGGTGAGCCTGCGATGACACCGAGTGGACTGCTAATCGTCGGTTTCGCTGCCCGCCGACCTGTGCTTCGGCGTGACGAAACCTACCCAGTGCAACCTACCACAAAAGGGTTTTTTTGCGGTTGCGGAAAGATACTTGGGAGTAAGTGACGTGGCCACGTCCCGGAAAAAAACTGTAAGTTGAGATATCTTTTTATTAATTTATTCGCTCCAACAAATGAAACTTTTTGTGAACTGATACACCCCCCCCCCCCATTTAACATTCATTGGTGCAACAAACCAAGATCAGACACAGTGAAAAAGAAGTTATTTATTGACTGCAGGATTTCTACTATAATATTAAGGGGCTTCGTGGAGTTCTATGAACCTTGGGTTGTGAGAAGTGACTACCGACCTATTTAACTTTGAACACGGACTATTTTGTAGGGGAATTAAGAATAATCAATAGTATTATAGTCTTTATTACTTTATGTAAATGAGATGTTAAAATAAAAATAATCACATGTTGATTGCATTTGAAGGATTATAATTATCTTATTTATTAATTCCTTAGTCATTTCGTTTTTTTTGGAACAATAATGATGATTAGGTTCAGTGTGTTGTTAGTAACTGTGTATAAGTGCGGTTGATATGTATAATAAGGGTACCACACATGTCACAGTAAAATCTGCGCCACTCTGCTCCGCTGGAGCCTAATTTGTCTATTGCTCTTTGTTTTCATAATGGCTACGAGTTGGGTGTACAAGATAAAGAAGCCCGAGTTATTGGCTGTTCTTACTGCAGCGTCTGTACCTACTACAGAGCA
>PNEQ01090254.1:0-22174 GCA_003012365.1 Medauroidea extradentata
AACATATAAACAGTATGTCATATTATTTCCTGATTTCACGCATTGTACTCAAAGTTTACTCGTTAATGAAAGTATGATAGTGATACACATATAATATACGAAAATTGTTGCTGGCCAAATGTCATGAAGAGGGAGGAGGGGTGAGTGACAATATATCGGCTGCGTAGTTGAAACCAGGACGCGAATGTGCTACTCAAAGAATTAGGAATGTGATGCAAAAGTACTCCGTACTAAAATATCATGGAAATATCTGAGCTGTATATTGCTTGCAAATGCAAAGAAAAATAAATTTAAAAAAAAATATCATTAAAAAAATATGTAATTAAAATGTGCTTCTCAGTACGTTTTGCCTTAAATTGACTTTCAAATATTCACTCCGCATTGTAAGTAGTCCCTAAATTAACATTTCAGATGTATACGAAGGTATGTAGGTTTACATACACACGTTGTTCTATACTTCTATTTTCTTAGCTAAAAAAATTTTTTAATTTTAAATTCCATACGACTTAATAAGTGCATGCCATGTACAGCATTGAAGGAGAAAACCAATTAATCAGAAGTCACATAACTCTAACGAGATATTTTCTATGTTTAAAAATTTGCATTATTTCAACAAGTTTTGATGCTCGGGAAGGGGTAATGCGTATATGTACCCTTCAAACGGGTCTATGGATTCCCAGCAGCGAAAATTCCACGCAATCCCACCGGGACTGAACCCAGTTTATATAAGACTTAACGTCTCGTCGACATCGAGGTCATTAGAGATGGCATCACACAACTTTGACACAATGACAGAAACTGGCAGAATGAACCATTCCAGGCCAGCATCCCAGTTTACATAAGTTTCCCACTCGTTGTATGACAAAAACTCCTGTAACCACTGAGTTTAATCCTATGGTAACAAAAAATTGGAACGTTAAGTTAATTTGAAATACCATCACTAAAAAAATTATTTAACAAAATATTTTAACTATTTTTATAGCTTCCATTACTGATGTACTATTGTCATCCACTTAATGGAAGTTGTAACGTTTGCTTACTTCTGTTTACATGCTTAAGTAAGTTTAATAATTTGTGTAAGAGAAGGCAAGTATGTCTTAACTGCGCCAAATAAAGACGATATTATTATTTAAATACCTAATACGAGGCAGATATCATGTCGACACACATACTAACCGCAGTAACGTCGTAAATTAGGACGTGTTTGCCATTGTGTTACAGTAGCGTACGTGACGTTTAGGACAGACAATGCATACACGCCGGGGACAGAGCTGGCGCACACACAGTACTTGCACAGCCTAGTTTGGCAACAATGCTACAGCCTAAGAAGAGAATGGTGTGATGGAAAGAGACCGATAACTGTCCAGTGGGAGGAGTGGGAGTCTGGAAAGAGCATGGAGGGTGATGTGGGGAGGAATGTGTGGAGTTGACTAACACTACGTGATCAAGTATGCGCGTGTGCTGCTCTCCTTTGTGGATCTGCGGAACTATTTCAGCTACGAAGAGAAATGATTCTCTAAACACACAACAGATGTGTTAGTATCGGAAACCTGAAACAAGATGGCGGGGATTAATTTCCCTTAACATCGAGGTCTTTAGCGCGAGTGAGGGGTGACGTGAGGTGAGTATGGAGCAGCACTGGAATGAAAGGGCGGGGGAAACGGGAGAACCCCGAGAAAACCCGCCGACCAACGGCATCGTCCGGCAGGATTCGAAAATCCGGGGACTGACCCCACCGGGAATCGTAGCCGGATTGCGTTTTGTTAGGAGGGGAATGTTCTGACCATTCGGCCACCGCGGCCCGCTCCTGTTCATGTGTAAAATATGTTTGTACCCGTCTGTAATGACCTCGCTGTCGACGAGATGTTAAGCTCACATAATGTGACAACATTTGTTGATATTACATTCCTCACCTCGTGCACGATACTGTTAGTCAAGACAGTGTAGGCAATCTGTTACCAACACTCATGTATTTCGAAAGACAAGAGCTGCGCATAGCCTTTACTTAACACCGCTTTAACGCACTGTAAACAGAAAATTTTCCACACCGATGTATTCTAAATGAGTTTTGAAAAAGTAGGTATAATTCTTTTTTAATTATCATTGGTCGCGTTCCTATACAACCGTTAATAAGCATTACACTGTATACTGATTGTGATATATTATGCACTATCACGTTGGGAATACACGTCCGGCCACGGTAGTTCAGCTATGGCATCTTGCAGCTGCAGGCGTATTTGTTGCAAATAAAACGTATCTGTTGTACCTAATAAGTACCTCGAAGTTATTACACTGATGTTACCAGACATGTATAGCAGCAAAGCTAAACTGTTGCTCTGTTTACAAGTTGGAAGTATTCCATACTTACAATGCGTATGGGTGAAAAACTTCTTAAATTGTTTAGTAAGTAGGCCTACGTATTTTTACAGTGTGGAAACTGAAGCGTGCATGATGAAATCGGTGCACAAGAAGAGGAATTTCATGGAATCGTACGTGCAATGCGTTAAGCCTCGTATTCACGATAATACGAAATTGCGGCAGTTACTTTCCCGATAGTAAATCTCGCTGTGTAAACAATTTTGTTAGACACTCTGGCGTTGTGAGAGTCATACAACTATCATTGCAATTTCGTTGCGTAAACCATGTTGCATCAGTGCCGTTGAAGTTTGTGTATTAAGAAACGTTGCTTACTCATTAATGACACGGCAAGGTAAGTGCGCTTTACGTCTCGTCGATAGCGCGGAATTTAGTGACTGTGACACAAAGTTTGGTACAATGACAGGAACTGGGAGATGAATCGGCCATCGCCTTTGTTTTAGAAAGCATCCCAGCAGTCGCCTGGAGAAATTTTGATAAAGAATTACTTTTTAAAATAACTAATCGGTATCCGATTAATTTAATAGGAACATTTTACAGCAACCATACCGAATCTGATCATATATGTCAGCAAGTTTCTTTGATACGAACACTTGTCACACAAAAGATCAGATCCAAGCCTAGCTTATAGGCGCAAGTCACTAACTGGTGTGCAGTCATCTCGTATTCATTCAGTAGTCACTCTATCACCTTATGATGTAATAGTGAAGATACATATGAATTATTCTCGCCTATACATTTTAAAAAATTCTGCTTCAAGCACAGGGGTAGCCAGGAGGGAGACATCGGGATATATGCCACCCCCGCTCCCCGAAATTAAAACAAACTGCTCGAAGATAGAATAACAGCTCACGCCATTTAAGCTGGCGGCTGGCGAGTGGGGAATGTCTAAGAGAGGATAGACATTTATTACTGCTACCGTTTTCTATTTGAATGCCTTATGTACTTGCGGTCGATGTTTTCATTTCGGAGTATGCTGTGTCTTGACTTAGTGCTCGGATACATGGAATGCCCTCCACCTTACCTAAAGCTGCCAACAGCCAACTAAATTGGTGCAAACTGTAGCAGTTTAGGTACAAAAACTGCTTACATTGCTTTATTTTTCTCATTGAAATCTAACCCCCTGCTTCATGACGTGTGATCGGTGTCCACATATTGTGTTGTGAAAATTATCAAGTTGGTATTTCCCCCCACCGGACAGAAATCCTGGCTACGCACCTGGCGTCAAGGTTTTCCTTCCTATAAAAAGAGACCTCAACGTGACACCCAACTAAGCCATTTTCGGCAGCGTGAAAATAAACTTTTAAGAGATGAATGTAGGGCAACGAAACAAGTCTACACACGTGTAACTGTCTGTGAATTCTATTCCTAAGCAGACATCACGCAAGCTGAGCAGTTTTCAAATAACCTTGTACCGGCCGAAGATCTGCACACAGCTCGATGGCTTGGGCAGACGGCCACCTTAATAATCACGCATGTTTTTGCTCCACTAGTAAGGAGATGAGAAAACATCGCCGTGATAGTGGTATCGTGAAAACGATCCTACATGCAGGTCCGTGGTGAATGAGGAGCGCATGTGAACGTGGGCGTGCAGCATGAGCTGGCCGGGACTGCAAATTGCGCGGTGAGTCAGTGTCCGAGCGCAATGGCGTAATTGGTGAGGCGTACAATGCGGCGAGGCTCGTCCTAGTCGATACGACCCGTGGCCAGCCAACCTAGTGCCTGCCTGGAGGTAAGTCGAGTGGCTAGTCGCTACTGGTTCTGTCCGGCTGCTGCCGACCGACGTCTTCAGACTTAAAATACTTCCTCCGTCTAGGCTGCCGCCCGCACACTTCCTCCATACTCTACGCCCTTACTCCATCCTTTCTGGCAACTGCTCGCTGCCTGCGGTCTGGCACAACGCGTTTACAAAACTCAGTGCTGAAGTAGGGTAGGTTTTCTCAGTCACGTGACAAGGTGTTACACATCACCAGCAGTGTTGCCAGGTCAATCAGATATGTATACAAAAAATAGACTATAATTATACTGTTCTTCTCACGAAATATTGGTACTCTATTATTAAAATAAAAAATTTGCTAAGCATACATTTAGGGATTACGAGTAGAAGGATCGAAAATATCATGAAACTCAATATTATAATATACATTATATTTTATATCACTTACCTCCAGTGTTGAGATGAACACCGGTAGGCATAATGCCGTTCTGAACTTTATGCTGTCGTGACTGTTACATGTTTAATAAAAGTTAAATATTTTACTAAATGCGACGTCTATTGCAAACTTTTTACGGGTAATTTTATTTACATTACATCGATGACCAAGTTCAATAGGAAAACCACTTAACATGTCCAGTTTCGAGTAAAATGCATACAGAAAGATTTCCGTTTCGCAGAAAAATCTGGTAATTAACATATATAGTTGGTGTTAAGCAAAAGTAAAGAGGCAACTGTTTAAGGTGTTTAACATGTTTGTAGTCTATCTTTGCTGAAATTATCATACTTTAAAATAAAATGTGTACAATTTATAGAACTTCACTGGCAATCAGAATAAAGGACCATGCTAAAACAAGGGAATTTACGTGTTGTGTTGTTTTTCTTTTCAACTGGATAGAGTGTATTTCTGGCTATGTGTAGGTGAGCCAAACTTTAAAACGTAATTTTTTTTTAGTTGTTTTCCTTTTGAACTGGGCCATCGACATATAATATTCATTTAGAGCTTGTTTTATCGATATTTTGAACACTGTGCATTCTGTTTCACTTCACTGTTCTTTTGGTTATGCTTGCTGTTTTCAATTTTTTTTTCTCGCGACAAATAGCGACTCTCGTCAGCTAACAGCCAGATACCCGGCTCAACAAGCAGAGTAGCAAGGAGTTGGATCGAGAAGCTACCATCGTGAGTTCTTAGACGCGTGCAAACTTTATCCTGGTTACTTTTGACGCACCTCAAGTTGAAATTCTGTTCCACTCATCCGACCATCATGAATATTTATAAACGCCTTTAAAGAGATGCTTACTACGTCTCTTTAACGTTAAAAATATAATACATATCGTCAGCATATTCTAAGTGCCGTTAACAGCTGTTCTAACGAATCATTTAACCTAAGTTCCAAAGTAGCTCAACTGCAACGCGATACGTTTGCTTCGTATCTTCCTAGCTTTCAGATCCACTCCCCACGCACACAACACAACAGCTGGCATTCTATAGTAAGAGTACAGGGATAAACATTGTATAATTAAATCATCTCTACTTAATTCAAATCTCGTATTTTGTTTGTGCTTAGCTCAAAAATACGGCGGGAGAAATGGGGAGAGGTAAGCGTGAAAGAGTGCAGCGACAAATAAAAGTAGAATTTATAAAATTATTTCTTTGTCACAACTTAAATTTTGTATCGGCAAAGAAAAATTAGCTCACCATGAACCATTGCTAGAGGGCGAACTGTAACAAAATCTACTTTCCATTAAAATAGTTTCGTAGTAATCTATATTGTAATGTCCCTTTTAAAGCAATCCTAACATTCAAAATATTATTACTGCCATAAATGAAAACTTATAATTAGCGACACCTATAACATGTCGTACGTCGGCTTTAAAAAAAAATCCTCAGCGCTTAGGATTGAAGTTTTCAATGATGAGAAGGGCAATATGAGAAGACTCTGGAACAGAGCCGGAACGAAAAGGTGGGGAAAACAGAAGTTTGCAAGAAAACCCGCCGACTACGGCATCGTCCGGCAATATTCCCACGTGTGGAAAATCAGGGGGTCGAACCCATATCGGCTCAGGCGAGTGCTCTAATATTGCAAACGTAATCCTGAGTACCGGGAAGGCAATGGTGTTTGTGTATGTAGATTTGTCACAAAACTCCCGTTGCACGGCCAAATAATTAACTTTCAGCTATGTCAGAGGAATTAAGAAATGGTTCTTTTTAAGAATGTATGGGTTGAACATACACCATAGCTTATTATTTGTTGATAAAACCTGTAAAACATTAAACCTGCAACCCACGAAGGCAGTAAGACAGTTGATTATAAAGAAAAGACCTAATGTCCTTTTCCATGTGATCAACTGTCTTGTCTTCGGGGGTTGCACGTTTAATATTAATTCATATTATTAAGTCCTATTGCAAGAATCATTCAAAGATATCTGTTCTTTTCAATTACACATAACGTATTTCGTAAAGCAGCACATTAATACCACGTGTAATAAATTTGCAAACAAAAATACACGTACTTTTGGTTTTCAACCAACTAAACACATGTGAAAACTCAATTTGAATTTTAATCGCTTCATTTATGGATGTAGTTTTAGTGGGTGTTCTTTAAAAAAAATGCCAACGAACCATAATGATGACATAGTTTCGATTTAAAAAAAGGGTTGCTAGTTATGAAATAAACCTATATAAATAAATGTACATATATAAATAATTTTATAAGTAAACATATCTACGGTATTTTGGTTTTGTCAGCAGATTCCTGATTAACCTCTACGTAACCACTCCTTGCGGTGTTAAAATAAGTTATTTCGCTACATATGTTTAAATGTGTCTTAGTTCTATAGTAATTTTTGAGCTTTATCAATCATCATGTTAACAATTGGCTCGAAATAGGTTTCGATATTTAAATACGAGCTGAAGTTTCCGGGATAGGATTTTCTGCGTCCCGATTTCGAATTCACCTTCAGTTTAGTTCAAATGCAGTGATTTTGGAGCGTATAAAACAGGGCGGTGTGTTTTATAAGTGAAGGAAAGAGATCAACGTGTAAGCTTCCAGTGAACGCTGTATTCCCATTAACGCACTAATTGTCGTCTAATATCTATGTTAAAGTATCAATTTTCGAAGACAACATTGTTGAAGAATATTTATAAATAGTATAATCTATTTCGAGTTCCGACGTTAATTTGCGAATACGGTGGAGCATATACACAGCAGGTCTTTTCATATGTTTTAATTGATAAACTATAGAACTATACAAGTTAGCTCGAAAGACAAAAAAAGCTTCAAAAGAGTTCCATTTACCCTGAATAGCATATACGTAACTAAACGTATAGTGTATTCAAAACAAATGAGTACACCCTCATCCAGAACTACCACTATACCCTCATCCAGAACTAGCACCTGACATTGTTCACCAATTACAACAATGTACGAGGTGTGAAACAGATGCAGGAAAAGAAACATTACATCACGAGCGCCTAGCACATAGGCAATCTACTGAACACTAAAGTATAGACGGCAGCAGGTATCCAGGCGAACATACTGTTTTTCGTGCAAATAAACCTGCTCGCACGAGACACATGTATACATTTTCTTGATGTACAGTTATGTAGCACACATTGTGTTAGAAATTTTACCTTAACCAGGGAAAATTGGTAGACGTTAAGAGTGCGTGGTTGATAAATAAATGGTGAAATCACCAACTGATTTCTAAGTTTTTTTTTCCACGCAAATATGGATAAAATACTTAATGACAATCCTAGATAATGGTATTTGCCAACTTTATGAGTAAATATTTATCCAGAATTTCTAATTCGTTACGCGTGATCTCTTGCGTCGCAGTTAAATTCACAAGGTTCCGGCGTCAGAGATTGTGCCTCAGAAGTTCGTAACTCTGGGAAGAATTTTGTTCATAACATTGGCTAAAACTATAGTCTAGGACTGCATTGATTAATATTCTCAAATTTGCTTCAAGAAACCTAAAGTTATAGATAAACGCTTTTAGAGTTGAATCATGTACCATGCCTTCTTAAGAGGGTGTGGTAGATAAATAAACGCTGAATTCAATTGAGATCAACACTTTTTGAATATATATAAAAACTACAAAACAGCAATCCTCTTTAATACCACTTGCCAAATTTATGAGCAAATATTTATTCAGAATGATGCGTTTGTTAAGTGGGATCTCTTGTGCCGCAATTAATGTACGAGATTTCGGCGTCCGATATTGTTGTTCAGATACAGTACGTTAATCGGAAAAAATTTTTGCTCAGAAAGTTGGCTCAAACTATTATCTCGATTTTTTTTTTTTTTTTTTTTTTTTTAATCGGCTTCGAAAAATTTACAACTCTAAACTGATGCTTTTAGCGCTTAATTATATACCACACATTCTCAAGGCCGTTATTGAGAAAAATATTTATCATTTTACTGTCTAATATTCAGCTTTGCTGCTTCCTTGTTCTTCTTGTGCACTTTACGGATTAGGCGGCTGCCTGTTCCGGCATTACGCTTCAGTCCACAATGTAGTCGTCCTACATTTTATCTTCTTCATAATCTGTTTCGTTAATCGTTTATTTTCCATCCTTAGCAAAGACATTTTTCACATTGCTATATATATATATATATATATATATATATATATATATATATATATATATATATATATATATATATATATATATATATATATATATATATATATATATATAATAAATATGTTGCCGTATTTTATCGTTCAGACAATTATGCTATATTAAAGTCTTGCCTGATATTATTTTCTAAGATGTTAATTCTCATTGTTAACATCCAATATGTTTTCCAAAATTATTAATCAAAGTCACTTCTGCTTTTGAAACTTCAGCATGGGAAAATATAGTAAGCACAAAATTGGAAACTTCATTCGGAAAAAAACAGTCAATGAAGTATTTTCTTGAAAAGTGTACAATTATATAATGTATTTTGTAGTTTAACATAGCTGAAATTTTAGCATACAACATCGTTGTTCTCTGTGAATTTTTTTCAGTTTGGTAAGTGAGTTGGTTTTAGTGTAATCCTTAAAAACGGAAACATACAAATTTTGGCTTTAACGAGCCATTACGCAAAAACTATGCGAGATAAAAAAAAATTATAGTAGGAAAATTTGGTTACATTTTGTGTCTAAAACAGTAAAAAAATTACCGGTACAAATAAAAAATAAAAACATGGCGATGAAAATTGCGATAGCCGCGCCCTTAAGCATCGTATACAGTTACCGAAAAGATAAAGTCACAAGACAGGACAAGTGCTTATCTGTTCTGCATACTTTTTTTTAATGATCATGTATTCCTTTCAATACTTACGTCCACGTATTAATGAGTTTTATAAAATTTGTAAAACGTGAAATTTTTGACTTCACTACCCTAAGTTTTGCAAATATTCATTATCTCTGGTTTTCCTACGATGCAGCCAAGAGGCTATTATGACAGTTGTGGCTTAGCCACAGAACAGAAGTACAATTTCACACTTCAGTTACAGCACACAAATTTTTACACTGATGATGCTCTGCTAAACTATATTAACCTTTGGTTTGTATTTCGGCCGAATTATTTGGTAAATGCGTTCCAACGAAAAAAAAAAAAATACATAAAATAGCACTGCCTTAGGTAGAGTATAACGAGTTATTTACAAGATTCGTCTTTAAATAAGAAATAAAGTTTACTCGTGACGAGCACGTGAGGTTGCCATCAATATTTCCGTACTTCACGTAGCTGTTTGTGTTTGAAGCTAGCGTTGAGGTGTATGCAGGTGCATGGAACAAGTGTGGGATGTTATGTATTGGTACTGGATTTTTGAAAAGCTAACCGATTATCGTGTGAATTTACGCAACGACTATTTATTCAGTGTGTCTTATAAGCCTCAAAATAAAATTAGAAATTATTTGTAGAATTGTGCTCTCATCGTACGTGTTCCAATTTGAGAACACTATCACGAAGTTTATTTTTCACAAACATATAATTTAAAAATTTCGCATTGCATAACCATGATGCTACAGTTAGCATGGTTTCCAAGAGCTGCAAAACACCAGGCCCCCGGAAACCCTTATAAGAACAACTAATCCTTACTGATGTTAAGAAGTTTTGGTTCTCTGTATTAAGCTAACCTACTGCAATAAACATGTATTGCGTAGTGAAACAGTATATGCGAAATATGCAACAATTTCGAGCATGCAACTTATCGCTTCGTACATTTTATGTTGGAAGATATATGTAATACAACGTAAAACCTCTAGGACATACCCATGTGTGAAAGATGTGTTTGAGGGTTAATTTTTTGTATCTAAAAATGTTACATCGTGGTCCATGTAAATGACGGCGAAAATAATCATTGTCACGTCAGTACTTATAAAGGTCAAACAAAGCAGACGTTTCATATTGTCAGCAAGATGACAGTTCGTATTGATCTGTGTACGCTCGTGGTATAATAATTCACAGTACCACGTGGCAGTCGCAGGTGTGTGGTAAACAATCGACGGAACAGATCTCAAGAGTGCGTGCGTGAGGTTGCTTGGACAGGAGTGCGTGTCGGCACCGCAGCAATTCTCGCGTACTAAGTCAGCACACGCAACCTGCCCTTGCCGCCCTCAAGTGTCAGGGTTCCCCTTGGACCATCGATCGATACATCGACCTCGAAACTAATCGAAGAAAACCGACACTGGGGAACGGTCAGTACGTTGCCAGAGTTTTATTTCACGTAGGTTGGTGTGAAATTCAAAATCTATTGGCTACCAAGAATTCGCCACTGCCGGACATTATGATTAAACCATTTTATTTTCCATTCAGTATATATAAAGTAAAATACTTTAAGCTTCAAAGAACTAAACTATTCTATATTTCTAGAAAATTAGGTACCACTAAGAAATATTGGCCAGTATCCACAGTATAAAATAAATTCAAAGGAAAAAAAAACATTAACTGACGTAAAATAAGATTCATGCCTCTTTTCCGTTACGATTTTCTTAAAACTAAGCAATACTCTGCTGAATGGGTGGGACTTTAGCATTTTGATTTGAGGGGTGGGGGTGGGGGTGGCAATTAAAAAGAGACACCAATCCAACCTACAAATGAAGGAGAGTCCAGAGGCTTCTCCGGGACAATTTGGCTTTCAAGGTGCCAAATGGTGCTAATTGAAGCAGGTTTCAGCCAAGTTATTGTGAAGGTTATTACAGCGAAAGGGAGGGTTCTAGATTTAAAAAAAATGCAAAAGTGAAAATTGTGTGTACATTTATTCCTGTCATTCTCTCAAAAATATTGCGGTGGCAACCTTAGTCAGCCCCGAATCCCGACACTTCTCTGCTGGAAAACTAACTAATGCGGATATTATTTTGATCTACTCAGTATTTACTGTATTATTTTGAGTTTCAATTCTTGACAGCTTAATTATTTTGTTGCTGACGCAAGGTTTTACTTTTTTTCTCGAAAGTAAATCATACTACCACACAGTACTATATAAATAAACTCCCGCTGATAACATATCTACTCGGCAAAAACATCTCCTCTAATTTTGACGAGTAGTTCAGATTTTATTGACGACTGAGTATTCCAATTGTCTGCTCGACATCGTACCTTTCCATACTCCTTAAAAGCGATGACCGTTAAACTTTATTGATGGAAAGTGTTTCAAAGTTCAGCGTACGTTTCTATCCGAGTTTCACATACATCCGGTTAGTACATTTTACGTATTGCAATCAGAAAAGACCAATTTTAGCTATGTGGAGGGCTTAGAAACAAGAAAAAGTATTTTCTAATGAGCATGGTGCCTCAACAATGACATTGCTTATTTGTCCGAAGTATGTTTTCTTTATGTAGCCTACATTTGGTACAATGGGTACACGTGGAATAGTTTCGAAATATATATATATATATATATATATATATATATATATATATATATATATATATATATATATATATATATATATATATATATACGAACACACTGGAAAGAATGTGAAGCGCATGGCAGGTGGCGCTTGCCCCCAAAACCTAGACGAATGCAAGGATAAGGAATTGAATGTTAAATTATGTTCGATGAGGCTAGTCAAATGTCGAACTCATATTTATGCCACCTCTGACTTTTTTGTTCATTTCGGTGCAGCACACCATTGCTATGCGATCTTATACGCTGTTTTCAATACCTGGAAAAATCTAAAATAATTGTCATTCTCGAAAACACTTGTAAACACAGATTCATAATTATTCTCACATGTTTACTCACTTGGCAATATTTTCCTCTTCTCGAAGTAGATTACGGACATCGACCGAAAAAAATAGTGAAAGATGACAGAGAACAACTGAATTGAACATATAAATCCCTTATCCTTGCTCTCATAAGGTCTGCGAGGTACAGTAGGCAGGCAAGCCTGTTCAAGCTGCAGGGCGACGTGCAAAACTTAGCTGACATTAAGATATTTGACAATTACTCAATATATGTAAGTGATATCTACTTAAGATCCTTTCACACGATCAAATATTTATTGAACTAAATTTATTGGATTCAAGTTATTGACTAGCACAACTATTATAGAAATTTGATTCAGTAGGCATTGAACGGATCACTTGAAAAGTCATCACACAATTTGTAAACAATTGGTGCACAAAGTTAATAATGTAGTTATTTTACAAATGTTTACTGATCGTGCACAATAGAACATTTTTTGGTTAAATACGATCATTTTCTAATAATTTTCGTACGCATTATTTAAAAGAAATGTATGTATTTATTTTTAATGTGGTTCAATTCACGTAGATAACTCATATTATGTTATTTTAATTTATAATGCCATAAAAACTCTTTTCTAATTTTAAGTACCTATTTTGTTTCAAAAAGTATTTCAAACATGTTTGAAACGAAAATATTTGACGAAATTCAAGATATTAATTAAATTGAAATACTAAAAGACCGCTATTATTACGTCAGCATGGCGTCATACGGCATTCAATTAATTGAATTAAGTTAATGTGACAGAAAATTGAAGCAAAATTTGACCGTATAAAAGGGCCTTTAGGCATAGCTTTCAGACAACGCTACACGTGTGTACAGCCATTTAAGGTTCTTTGGTAATCTTTAAAGTTTATTTTCTCGCATTCGAAAATTGGGGGTTTTTGCTATGGTTTTTAGATACGATAATTTAGTTCAGAATATTTAAAAAGTTTAGAAGAGTGCAAAAAACACATCTTCCTCAAGTATTACATTATAAAATGTTAGGGTCACCACTAATGTCCCATAGAGGCGGGTTATCGGCGAGAAGGCTGCTCGCCAGTTCACTGGTAGCGTTCACAATGATCCGACATGCCGACCTGCGGCTCGTCGTGATACGGTCGTCGGCAGTACCAAAAAGTAGCAGCTATCATATTTTATTGAATGTATTATTTCAATCAGCTGTTTTATGAAAGCACGAATAAAACTGTAAAAAAAAATTCTTGCGGAATAAAAGACAACAGAAACATAATGCAACGCTGAATAAAAAAGGTCATATATTATTTATTCGCAAACAACCTAGTTGATTTCTTCGTAAACAAGCGAGTATCTGGCGCGAAAATTAACTTAAGTCAAGGTACATCCGGTGAAGTTAATCGGTTTTCAAAGTGTTATTGAAAACAAAACATTTTTATATAAGTGAAATATACCAAGTATTTTCAGTTGCAAGTAAATTTTGTTTTGTAATGTTGCATTTACTTTACACCTGCAAGTCTTGACACAGTAAAAAATTAGAAACAGAATCTACTCTCGTCGGGCTGTCGGGGCAGTAATTTGGTCGGACTGAAGCTTGATTTTTATTCGTTGCTGTTCATATTTCGCTGTGTCGGGGCATTGTGAATCCATTCTTAGCTCTCCGCAAGTCTTATACTCGAACGCCCCAAATTCGTCCTCCTAGGTAGTCACCTTTAAGGGCCTCCCTGCCTGCGCCCAAATGAGTTGTAGCGAGTTACGGTTATTCTTTTTATGGCAAAACTTTTTAATGAACATTATATTCGTTTATCTACGAAAAGGACACATACTTCAAACTATTTTGCTACAATTTTTAAAATTCGGAACGCTTATTTGAAACATTATTTTTGGGCCTCTCTAAGTGGCCAAAAATGTATTTTCCAGACTGCTGTACCTTGAAACATACCACTATAGAAACAAGCTGCCTACAACTTAAATAATGTGGTCACCGCTGGAACACCCACAGTAAAGCATTGCACTCCCACTGAATAGTTTGCTCGGAGAAGCGATAGTGCATTACATACGTCGGTCAACTGCACTCTTCCCGCTCCTGCCTCACACACACAAATGCAGCCTCTATATAGGGAGACCTCTTAAGCTGTTCTCGGTACTTGATCCGGTCGCTTTCGTCAGACTTGACTGCTTGCTACAAGGAGAGTTGTGTCCTGCTACTGAATCTTTGGTTTCTTATTTGCCTCAAGGAGGAAATCTGTTCAGTATTTTTCCCCACGAGATTTCAACTTCACTGAAAAAAAGAGTTTTGTTGTAGTTACCATACTTCTGGTAAAACAGGGACAACAAAACAGTTTGGTTGTTGGTACTACTCTGGACAGTTCCTTCAACAATCTGTTCTGTAGATGTTACCTTCTGGTTTGTAAAAGCAACAAGACTCTTTGTTTCTTCTACAAAACAGATTGTTGAAGGAACTGTTCAGAGTAGTACCAATAACCAAACTGTTTTGTTGTCCCTATTTAACAGAAGTATGATACCTGCAACTATACTTTTTTTTTCAGTGTTCACCACTCAATAACGCAAAGCTGAGTGATAAAGCCGAAGGGCTACCACTAGTTGAATTCAGCTCGCAGATCGAAAACCAGATAGGTACAGAGGGATAATTAGGGACTAATACACGAGGAATTTGAAGTAAATGCGCAGGAGTCCCAGTAACTTCCATCTCGCTGATTAAGTCTTGCCAGACTGCGATGACGCATCACTGACACAGCTATCATCACTACTTCAACGTAAAATGAAAAAAAAAAAAAAAAAAAATCTGAGTCAATTTCTTGTGCCGGAACTGTAATAAAGTTGGCAAAGGCGGCGAGTTAGAAATATAACTAAGATGCCTATATTTACCATGAACCCACGATCAACGTGTGGTAAGAGCAAGAGAGTTATGTGCTACTTTTTGTATTAATTAATTATACGTATACAAAATTTGTTTTAAAAGATTATGAGCAATACAAGATTCCCATATTTTCCGCATATATGTATGTGTACACTCCTAGGTTTGTTCACCAAATACATTTAATCCTTTTGCGGTTCGCGAAAATCCAGTAATAATACAAGCGTAAAAGAAATATTCTGTACAAATTTTACACGTTCAGATAATTTTTTACTGTACAGCACAACTAATTTTTTTTTACAAAACTGTGTTTTCGCAAATTTTTGTTGTAAACAGCATATGATCGTCACTTGATTGCCCAGAAAGGTCTGCTTGCTGATGAATTTCTAAAAGGTTTGTTGCCTATTTTACTGTTTTTGCTTCCAGTTTACATTCTCGTGCATACTATTTGATCAGTCACGTGCCAGTATTTGTTTCGGTCAAGTCCATACGCTTATTTATTCAAATCATTGGCGAACAGTGTTTAATGTATGTACAGGTTGGCAGCATAATTAACATAGTAAATTATTAGGAAAATTACGTCCACGACTTAAGGGGCAGCGTGTTTGAAGAAAAAGTTTTACACAGAAACTAATACACGTGTATTCACGCCGTTTCTCTACGAAAAGAACACACACTTCAGACGACTGCCCTTAAGTACTTTCAAGACAACACACGTATTAGAAATCCCCTTTTAGGGCACGTCAAAATGGGTTAAAACGGGGTTTTCAGTCTGCTATAGCGGAAAATATACTAGCCGAATACATGTGAAACCACTTAAGGATAGTGCATTGGACTTTAGTAAAGTGATTTCGTAAATAAAACAATAGGGTCACCACTTAAAGTCCCATACGAAATTTATTTTTTCGCGAAGACTGCACGCCTTAAGCGTAGAGGTGACGCACCGTTGTATGGTCCATACGACGTCGCCCTTAGTACCATACCTCACTCACACAAACACGTGTGCCACGAGGCGGGCCCCTTAAAGTCTTAAAATAAATAGTTTGTATTTTAATTTCGAAGCTAATCGTACGCACAAGTAATTCATATGTGATATAAGATGGTGAATACAGTACTTTTGAAAACCGTTTTTCTAAGAATAACCATATCCTTTTTCTAATGGGTTCAGCAGTTTACTTTTGATTATGGCGTGAACTGCGTTTATGACAGACTTTGCTATGTTTATATAAATAAGTATCGAATAGATACAAACTGGTTGCGAGGTATACTGTAATGTAACTATGGCTTAAAGCGATCGCTTTAATATAAAGTTACTATAAAATTGTGCCATAGACAGCAATGGTTGTGTGCCTAATTGGTAGGGTAGGAAGCATTAACCAAGCTCAGCTCTCCTCAACTTATACATTTATTTTAGTCTTTCTATTTATCATACGTAGGCTACATCCTTTACTATAAGCATTGGAATATTAGCTCCAAGTACACTTAACTTATTACTAGAGCTATCAAAAAGAGTAACTGATAGATATTTCTAACTCCTACCAACTTCTAATATTCGTGTATCGGGCCGTGCCCTTAATGCTACGGGCTTCTATTTCGGGTGTTTTTGCTAATAATATTCTATAAAACCGAACCTGGAGCAGATATTGGAAATCTGTAATTTTTTTCTACGTGTAGTTTTTTTTCCTCAAAAGAATTTTGGGGGGGGGGGGAATATAATTTTAATAATCGATTTAAAGAAGACATTTTAAAGTCGATAAATAACGTAAATAAAATATATTCCTAGCTTTGTTTTAAAAAGTTTACACATTGAAAACTATTTTTAATACGGCTAACGTAACGGTTTTACGATATCTGCTCCCTATAAAGTTAAGAAAATAATAATAATAATCGCAAAGCCAGCATAAATAGTTAAGTCCATGATCTTACGGAGTTGCTGAAATGGCCCTTGGCCGCAGCCACACAGACGTCGCACGTAAGTAAGGAATACTCGAAACTGTTGAGTTGCAGGAGGAAACAGGGGCATGTGATAACGTGAAATGACGAGAACCTTAATTACGCCTAAGACGTTTGAATTAAACAAAACTACAAAGAATTAATACAATTTTGAATTTAATCTTGGATGGCTCTGTGTTATCTTCAATAAAATTAACTATTTGTTAATTACATGCATTATTACGTACATATACATTATTTCAGTGCGTTATTATTTATTTTTCAAGGCATAAATAGTCACTTTGGATGGCTTCATCTTCGGCAATGTTCGGTTAGGATTAGTTAGTCGTATTGGAATGAGTAGAGGAAGTATGGACGGAAGTAGAGGTGCGTGTAGAGGATCGTGATAACTCACCCCAGCTGGAGCCGGTGCGGCCGAACACCTCGCCAGTGGACGGATTGTAGAGGAACAGCTGGCAGGTCTCCCACCTGGATGTCTTCGGAGGCCGCACATAGTACTGCTGCACCGGCTCGCCAGTCTTGTTGCTGGTCATGTCTGCGAGGTGTCGCTGCACGGCCGCGACTGGGACGGGGCTCGGACGTCGCGGGCTCCCACCGCAAAGAGGCGCGGATATGAGCGATTAGCCCCACACACACTCACTCACTCCCTCTGTGTCGCCGTCGCCAATGAATACCAAGTGCGGCGCTGAGCTCCCTCAGGGCGACATGCGCGCAACAGCCTGGCGGGCGGCGTACTGGGCTGGCAGACCGACGCCACCCCTACCAGCCCCCGCCTGCCCACACCTGGCTGCGTGACCGCGCTAAGGGCGAGCCTATCGCATGTCTCGTCGTCCCTAGGCGCAACACACTCTACTGCATCCCTTCCTGCAGTTAGACGATCATCATGACATTTTATACTGGAGAGAAATTACATGAGCATGTATAAATGCTACGAATAATTCCGGGTCTTTAAGAGTGCGGGGTAGATAAATAAACGCTGAAAACATCAGCTGATTTCTACGCTTTTTTCGAAGCCAATATGGATAAAATAATCAATGACAATCCTAGATAATGGTATTTGCCAAATTTATGAATAAATATTTATCCAGAATTACTAACTCGTTACGCGTGATCTATTGCGCCGCAGTTAAATGCACGAGGTTCCAGCGTCAGAGATTGTGTCTCAGAAGTTCGTTCCACTGGAAACAATTTTGTTTAAAACGTTGGCTAAAACTATTGTCCATGATTGCTATTGTTTAATTTTCGCAAATTGGCTTCAAGAAACCTATAGTTTATAGATTAATGCTTTTAGCTTGATGCGTTCAAATAGTAACCAGAGTACACTTTACAGGAGTTCACTAAGTCATGACACCCTGAAAAACTTACAAGCATTTAGACATTACCTGGGTAATCGAGTAAACTTGGTTATACGTGACGAGTAGAGTTTATAAGCGTCCTCAAAATTATGACACCTTGAATAGCTTGCAAGCATTTAGACATTACATGGACAATCGAGTAAACTTGGTTACACGTGACGAGTAGAGTCTGTAGGTGCCCACAAAGTTACGAAACCCTGAATAGCTTGCAAGCATTTAGACATTACCAAATGATCGAATAAACTTGATTAAATATGACTGAGCAAACCTACTTACTAGCAGGTTACTAAATACGTATAACCATATTTTAAGTATTTTCATATCCGAAAATGACCGCGGAACCATTCGTTTAAAATTTTCCATACACAACTCTACCTATTTTTTCCACTTCTTTCGCAAATAATGACAAACATTGTAATTCGTATAGACTTTTCAAAGTAAATAAAACAATTTTAAAAACTTTCCCAATATTTATTTACCACTAATACTAGTATATTTTATTGCGTTGGCAGACTGCTTTTGAGAGCGTTGTGATGTAGAGTAAATAGTCTGAACATGTGGCACAATTTTTACATTGATAGAAGATTATTTTGCAGTTACCACACTGCTATCAAAATAGGGATAATAGTCCAGTTAGGTTGTCAGTATTGTTATTTATTTCTACAATAAATAAATCTGTAAGGAGCGAAGATAATCCTTCTTTTACAGAACATGTTATAACTTCTGTAGAACGTATTGTTGTAGGGACAATCCGCATAGCACGTATAAACTAGACTGTTGTCCCTTATTTTAACAGAAGAATGGTATCTACAACAATACTTTTATTCCAGTGTAAGACATAAAAATATTAATGGATTACATTTGCGTAATGTATGTAGGGCCCCTATTTTGAGACGTCCGTAAGAAATGCTACGGAAAGGCACAGTAAAATTTATCTTATCAACAAGTGACGGGAAGTTAAAAATAAACGGCAAGTAAAGCTTAAATAGTTCCTTCAAGTTCTCATTTTGCCACGACCAGCTCGTAGGTAGCACCGTTGGACGCCTCGTTATCAACGTTGAGGAACCATTAGCACAGATTATTTGAAACTAGGGAAGCGGCCTTGGACTTTAAGGAACCATCACAGCAATCACTTATGGACTGATTTCAGGTACCATGGGAAATGGAAATCAGGGTAGTCGGACCGTAAATGTCTTCAGTCCACTTATTTGATCCCATTAACATGTCTTAGTGACACACGGTATAGTGTTTTCAACTGGGTCATCCAAAATTCGAGGTAAGTGATCTACCAGTGCCACGCCTCAATCGGTAAAACGGTTTTCAAGGGAAGTTCTGAAGGAGAAGACAGAAGCCAGTAGAACGATGTGAGCATAGAGGCGATGAGGCAAGTGGTGAGCTAGCAATAGTCAGCCTTAGAGCTCGCGACTGATCGCGGTCGTCAAAGTACAGTAGCACGCGAATTAGGTCTGCAAGAGTTTGTTGTTATTGCATGCTTAAAAAGCCAAAGAATTTAACTACACATGCCAGGATGTATTTTTCTCCTTTGCCTACATGAAACCGAGCACCATTGCCCTAAAAACGCAGTTTTAAGCCAATTCCACAAATATTTTTTTCCGTTAATGACAAACGATAGGACTAAAGTAAAAAGTATCGTCTGCAGATAATAACGTGCCTGAAGGTATTATGGCATGGTTGGCAATATGGCCCACTTGTTATTGCAAGCGTAGTTTGCGTAGCAGGCGCGAGATGGAAGTTGCATATTGTTCGGGATGTACGTAAGAGAAAGTCGTGACAACAGCAGTTACGCCTCGTTGTGATGAGCCGACATTATACGACGACTCTCCGTCGCATACAGAAGGTTCTTATATTTCGCTTGTTAAGTTACATTATAGTCATACATCTAACCAACATATTTGAATTATTTTTGGAAATGGTTTACAATTGAATTCAGACTCTAATGGATGTATGGTCATTTCTGTTAACATGAAGTCAGAGTTTGGCAGAACAAGAACTATGCTGGCATATGTTTCGTTTATACGATGTGGGATACCCATTAACTTTTCAGATGTTCCAGCTGAATGTTTCCCGATACTGTTGTGACAATGGCACCCCAACAAGTTTTTTAAATGACCCTGAAGTTGCAAATAGAAAGCCACAGAGATCGAACCCTGCACATTCAGCAAAACTGATTAAGTTCGTTGTAACAGATCACTCTAAAAAAAGTTTCTTGATACTAATTTTATGAATTTTCTTAAGAAGAATTACAGTATGGATCAAAAAGTTTGCAAATGGCTTCCTGAAGAATAGGATATGATTTTGTATTATTTACCTTCGAACACAATCACGACTTACAACCGTTAGATAAAGGCTGCTCTCGAAAATTTGAAATTTACTGGGACCAACATGCACTGCTTTATTTCAAAGTCCATAAAGAGGAAAACGAAATTTCAAAGCTGAATTTCAGGGACGTTATCACACCTGGGAAAATCTGTCTCAGGGAAACATTAAAAGTGGTTTCAAGGCCACGGGCATCTATCCCCTCAACACTCCGATAATCCGTGACGAAGTCTTTGCTCCAAGTCCAGAAACTGAACTGCCTCTACCCAGATCAGCCACCGATAAACAAAACAACTTGTCTTCCGAGTCAAACTTCGCTAATCCAACACCAGGAACCTCAGGCTTGCCTCAACTACAGCTCTCTCGAAGTCAGCCAATGACAGTGACAGTCACAATGACTCCCTCTGTGAATGTCCTCGCTCTCCTGTGACATCACCAACAGACTCTGTTGTTTTATCTCATTCAGCAGATGGTTCAGATTCGTCTGACAACGAAGAACATGAAATGTCACAAACTTCAAATTCGTCAGAACAACATTCTAATAATAGCTCCTTTACTGAACTTTTTCTAGCACCTTTGAGAAAGAAGAAAGCAACCAGTAACAAGATACCTACTTTCAACTCATATAGGCTGCTGTTGAGCAAACAACTTTCAGGACATTTAAACCAGCAAGCAGAAGAAAGAAATTAAGAAGAATACCAAAGGGTGCTGCTAAATACAAGCCATTAGGAAATACTTTGGTGGATTCAATCGCAAGAGGGTGAAATCAAAATAGAAATTAACACTAACACCTGCCGAGAGGTGTTACTGTTTTGTGTGCGGCAAGGACGAGGTGAAAGACACGAGGTGCTGTGAATTATGTGGTCAATACGTCCATGAATCCTGTGTATGCTTGTATAGGACAAAAAGTTTTGTGATGAATTAATAAAATAAGTTTAATTTTTTTTTGCAGTGGAAATTTTGTCAATCTATTTTATTGCTAAGCCTTTTAAACAATATACAGTTGTTCTTTATACTTTGTTGCTTGAATACCGGAAAAATATCCCCTGCATTGTGCTTCATGTTATTTTAATAGGAAAACTGCCACTTTAAAAAAAATCATAATAGATGGACCATATTATTTACACATGCTAGAATATGGCCCGGAGGTAAATTTATATATGTGAGGCACCACGGGAAAAGGGACCTTAACTTATTACAGAGAGTTTTACAGGAGAGGCTAAAACAGCCAAATGGGTGGTTTTTTCACATTTTCTGTTTTGTACAGCAAACGCTACCTTGTGGCTTTCAGAACAACCTCATTGAGGATTTAGTTGAGAATGTTACCGCTAGGTGAGGTAAATATGTATTCTAC
>PNEQ01090255.1:0-22172 GCA_003012365.1 Medauroidea extradentata
GGAGGCTGAGCTGAGGGTCTCAGTCGGGGGACAGGTAAGTGGGCGAGATCCGGGGATGGGTGGCCCTTGGCTCTCTCGCTAGCTTCTGTCTTCCTTTGGTAGGTGACATGGAGGCGCAGTTCTGCGTTCCGCGAAAGGGTTCGCGCGGTTCCAACAGACTGTTAGCCAAAGTACACTGCGTGGCAGAGCGTGATCTCTCGCCTCGCCCATGGGGGCCGGGCGCCGGGATGGCCTAGGCTAAGAGGCGCCGTTAACAAAGAAAGCCACACGAAAGTGTGAGAAACATTGTATGAACACCTTTAATGATTTTGTTCCACGTAGTTTTAGAATCACTGACTGAAACAGGTTTGATTAAACGTGTCACAGTTCGTATTCAGAGTGCTGCCAATCAGGTCGTGGATAATCTGCTGACTTAGGCCTAAGCTATCAAAAGCCATCCAAAACTGTCCATATCAAATAAGCCTCTGCACCTCATTGTAGTTAAAATAGTCTCATACAAAATTTGAGTTTGAGATTCAAACAGTAATTTTATTAATTATTATGTGCACAAAAAGGGTAAACGTTTGTTTAGTAAATTTTCCATTCTAGTTACCTGCGAGCAAAGTGTTGGTACTAAATACGTAGATAAGTAAGCATTTTGTAGGCTACGTATATCCTGAAACAACGGAGGAAACAGAAACAATACAAGACTGTACAAATGTTAAAAGATGCCTAGATACATTCAACTGCCCAAATTGTTACAGCGAGCTGACTGACCACAGCAACACCAATAAGAAAATAAAGTATCATTTTTCTATAGAAATTACGTTTGTGGCAACAAAGGTCGTCGTCTGGAAGCAGAATTCATTTGAAAGCAGCATCAAACGTGCTTAAAGACATTACCAGCTTCTAGTTACAAGTATTCTCGAACTGCTATGAGACATTTTGATACCGAAGAAAAGTATCTTCTCTAATAGGGGCGCGTATCAAACAACAAACAAATACGTATTTTTCTACATTGTTCAACACATGTCGGGCACACAAGGAATGTATGCTGCGGACTCTGATACGATGTCGTTTGCATTAGTAAGCGAAATTGATGTCAAGACAAGTTCGCGATTCAAAACGAAAAAACAGTGACGTGAAGGAAGATCCTAAACATGAAAGGTTAACAGTAGTTCTTACCAGAAAATAAACCGTGCCATGTTCCTGGTTTTTAGTTTTAAGTACAGTTTGTGTTTGGTACAGCTCTGAAAGCATAGATATACGTCATATTACAATTTAAAAATAATACAAATATTAGTGAAATGGAATAGAAGTTTACTTGCACTCGTTTAGCTTACATAATATTAGTATCAGATCCAGTGGGCTGGGACAATAAAACCTTTAATAAGAGGTTTACAGCATGTTTGCAAATGTTTTATAGACATTTTATACTGTTTTTCTGCTTAACGTGAGTCTGATTTAGATATTGATATATATCCTGAACTATTTTTATGTTAAAAATATTTTACTGCATTGGGTAAAATAAAATTCTGTATAAATGCAACATACTGATATGTTTATGTTCTACTTGATTATTTTAACTACATTGTCATTTATTATAGTATTTCAAAATACGTTTCGAGTACTTCTGGTACTTATCATATTACAACATATATTTGTTAAAATGTATAAATGTAAGTCGATTGCTTGAATTGTTACTATAATATTTAAATGCAACTTGATTTGTGAGCTTTACCAGATTGTTCATTACTTTAATTTAATTTACTTTATTTTCTGCAATTTTGTCTATATTTACAACACTACTGCATATTACGTTATATTTTATGATTGAATTTGTTTGTATGGACATACTCCATTGCGAAATAAATGACTGTCACAAGAAAACTAAAAGTAAAAATAAGACAAGAAAACATAAAAAGCAGAGTATGCTTTAGTCATCAGGATACAAAACATGAAATTCCAAAACTGGAATATGGTCAGATAAAACAAGGAACAAACAGAAAATAAAAGAAATAACAAAAATATAGAAAACCTAAGTTGACATGCGACACAACGATGAGACAGAACAAAAACACAAACAGAATTACAGCAAACGACACAACGATGAGACTAAACAAAACACAAAGATGTCGGACACAAACAGAAAAAACAACAAACAACACAAACGATGAGACGAATTCTAATGTGTGAATACTCATAATTATTTACACAACAGTTACTAAATCATAAGGTATACCTTGATTATAATTTTAACTAATTTAGTTAACTTATTCTATTTTTTTTTTAATTGAAGGAAATCTACAGAGATTTTCTTGAAACATTGTGGGCATATCTGGATTTGTGGTAGTAAATAATTTATAATATTTTGCTTGTGAAGAAGGAGTAAGGAAGTGATGGAGGCATTCAGTATTCAAATCATGCAATCATGATTGGAGAGTGAACTATGTTAAGGCACAATGCAGGCATTCACCTTCACCAGATTTCAGAAACTGTGGAAAACTTAAAACATAATGGCCTGGTTGGGATAAGAACCAGGGTTCTTTCAATGCAATCCCAGAGTTTTGCCACTGGTTTACCTTGCTCGGTTTGGATATTTCTGTAAGTTTTCAAATGTAAATTACGTACTTATTTATGAGAGTTGTGTGTTGGGAATAAATGTTATAAATAAACCTTCGTTGTTGATGTAAGGTTCATAAAACTGCACACAATGTGTTATTTTTAACTATCAAATGTGTTCCAATTTGTTCTTGTTTAAAATTTGTGGACTTACAGTATCTTAGAAAAGTAGTGTCACTGACTTTGGTGGTTTAATTTATCGTGATATAAATAAACAAATAAATAATGGCACAGCATAGACTATAAGATTAAGTATGATTTAAATGTTTAGAGCCACTTTGAAATTGTTTATACATACGCTGAGATAACCTATTGCACAGGTAATCGGTATTGTTATGTTCTGAAATGTTTCGTTCCTTTCGAGAAGCGAGGAACTGGCTGCTGACCAACATGCTATTGCAAAGGGAGGAGACATGAGACCATGGGGGTGAAACTCGGATAGGACGTCGGGGTCTTGCTTTGTGTTCTGCTAAATGTCCGTAGCTAATATGAGTGCAGCACTTTTGCCTCTAGCCATAATTCACTACTCGTTTGTTTTTAGTTGAAGTTTATTAAAATGGCGGCAAGGCGAGGTGGATTGTTGTTGTTCATTTATACGTTTTTATCTAAATTTACTTGAAATCCTCAATTAAAGAAACTGAAAATTATGAAACATCGTTAACCCAGTGATTTACAGTGTATCCCATGGTTAACTTTTCTGGGTTTCATTAATTGCTTTCATGTGCCTGTTCCATTTTAAATAACTGGTTATGAGTGACAAAGTGCTTTACGATATATCTTTACGTTTGGATTTATTAATTTTTGCTTTGTATCTTTTGTCAGACACAAATATTGAGAAATTACATTGATGTACAAGGAATGGTGCTGCAGTGTGATCTCCAGCAGAGAAAGCAAATAGGGAGTGGTTACGAAGTAGAGAAGTTCGTTGGTAATGTTAGGTAGGGTACTGAAGTGTTCACTGTGAGTCTGGTGAGGGAAAAGGCATATTTCACAATGGTTCGGCCAGTATTGGAGTATAACAGGGCAGAATGGGATCCTAATGTAGAATTTGAGGTGCAGGAGATGGAGAAGGTGCAAAGAACGAGACTGGCGAAGGGTAAGTGGAAAAGACAGCCGGGTAGGGGGGTGAGGAGGAAGGGAATCACAGGTCATCAACGATGATGAAGGAAATGGGATAGAGACTATTGAGGGTCAGGATGAGAGTGGAAAGATTGGTTAGTTTGTACATTGGTGGAGATTTGTTAGTTTAAGTAGCTGGCTAGCTAAGAGAGGGTGCAAGGAGAGGAAACAATGATGAGAAGGTTAAGAGGGTGTGGATCCATATGAGAAAAGTGTGTCTGGGCCAGATCTGGCAACAGGGATAGGCAAATATTCACTTATTCATATCTGGTCTAGGTCAGTCCCAGATCTGACCAATATCAGATATAAAGCTTTTTCCAAAAGGGGAGGAGAATCCACTCCGGAGTAGGCAGTCTATTTTGGTTAGGTCGGAGAGAGAGAGAGGAATGTTTTACAGGAGGTTTTTGTTATTCTGAGTGGGTTTAGAAGGTTCAGAAAGGGTTTAAAGAAGTGATAATAGGGACAAGAGACTGATCTTGTGGTAACCTAGTTGGGTGTGCTGCATATTATTACTGCACCTTTGTAATCCTGTGACTTTTTGCCAGTTTAGAAAATGCAATTCTTATTATTTTCATATCTGTCTGAAAACCATTTGAGACTTTAGAGTAAACGTAACAGCAATTTTTTTCTCTATTATGTGGCTACAGTGATTACATAACATTTCATCGTACCCCTGTTGTACAAATTCTTGGTTTTCAGGTTGTAATATTTGTTTTATAGAGTATAAATGAAACTGTGCTTTACTTGTTAAATGATATTAGTAAACAGAGAAAAAAATTTAGTGTATAATTTTCTTCCTGACAGATTACATATTAAATTTAATTCATAAAGCAAATTTTCCGCAAAAATGTTAAAGGGCATTAAAATAAAATTGGTCTTTCTGAACACATTTTTACAAATTAAATGTTTGGCTGCAACGTAAAAACCAAGAATTTGTACATCAGGGAGACAGTGGAATCTTAAGCACTAAATCTCACTTTGCAGTGGGTTAACTTAATTTTTTCAACCCCCCAATACCAGACATACGGTAAGTTATGGTATTTTTAAGGTAGGTATAGGGCTTCAGGCAACCTTTCATTTGTTTTACACTGAATTTTCGGATTTTATTATGTGAGTAATATTGCACGGAACTGGGCCTTTATTCATCAGCACATTGTTTAAATTTTTAAGGTCTATTACAAAAGTGTTGCAAAACTATTCCACAGTTTATAGCTCTCTATGTACTCGACAGTGAATCAAGTAATTTGTCAAGTATTGTATAATTTTGTTTCAAGGATTTTACTGTAATATAAAATATTTTAATTCCTTTTCTGTGAGTTAGGGTAGGTCTGTTTGTCATTTGTGTTTAGTGTCAAATGGTTCAATAGATCTTATAAATTGTGTGGATGAATGTTAAAAAATTTTAAAAGAAATCTTACTTAAAACTACGCTTTTAAACATAAATTTCCCACCAAACACTATGAAAATAAGAATGCCCAAAACTTATTACTTTGCACATAATTAAAATGGGCCTATTAATTTTACTTAACTTAAAGTGTTCGCAATAGATCATTTGGATGGATAACCAAAATTTTAAAGTTCCTGGAACTTGGTTGGAAATATGTAATAACGACAATTATTCTGTTTAATACTCTCTCAATATTCAGCACTTGTGTCTACAGAGAAGAGTTGCAACACGTGCATTTTTTATTTTATTGATAAAAATTAACTTAATTTAGGCTTATTTTTTTTTTTTTAAGTTTGGAAAGGCAGGTGCCCTTCCTCCCCTGCATCTGTGCCAATGGTCATGCTGCTCATATATATATTATATATATATAGTTACTTTAACGGCTTTCTACAATTGAATATTCCAAAATATATAAAAATCATTTCGTTTCTCTTGTATATAATTACAGCATGGTTTTCTAGAACACAGCAAACCATTTCTGCTTATGAGTGACAGAAATTTAAAGTTTTGCAATAAACTTATGACATACATTAATGTTTTCAGTAATGACACTTTATTATTATTTATTTTTTTTAGTAAATATACATCATTGGTGGTACTTAAAAAAAATGTTTTCACAGTGTAGTTAGTAGGCCTACCAAAATAAGGATGTATGTCAAGTCTTTGCATTCTACTACAGTGTTCACTCAATGCCAAGTTTTGCTCTTGATACAATAAGACAGGCTAAATAAAAAAAAATAAAAATTTTATTTATTTTATTTTCACTCCCAACCACAATGATTGTGCATGGGAAATGTATATAGTCTGGTTACAACACACGCATTTATAAGTAGGTGGCCCATTTAACGGTCTGGATACGTTACATCGAGCTAGCATGTGTACGGTATGTAATATGTTTGCATACAGTAATAAATGGATTCAGGGTTGTTAATGAAATGGTTTGCTGTTATTACATTTTAAGATACAAGTCAACCGTTGACACAGTAACTAAATACAGGTAAGAAACTGTAAGGGGGCTTTCTATATCTAGGTCACTATAGATGGTAACACACAACACAGTGATAGGAACTGGGAAATTAATTGACCATGGCCTTTGTCAGGATGGCTGATGCCGGGGATCTAGCCAGGGCCCTCCTAAATGCGAATCCAAGTTACCTTTGTGCCACCTCGTTTGTAACTAAAAACTAGTACCATCATAATTTATCATGTGAGCAGAATTGAATAGCAAAGTAAAAAGTTATGCAAGATGTCTTCTGCACACTACATGTATGTATTGGTAGTGTAGTCTGTAGGTATACATGCTTGACACATTCCACAGTCTCATGGCCCTTGTCATACCTGTAGGCTCAACGGAACATGATGGAAAAATAAAATAGAAAGGCCCACATAACATATAATATACGTATATGCAATAGCTAAATGCTGGTTTTATGTGCAAGTATATTTGACATATTTACTATACATATATCATAGATGACATGTATCATGAGCAGTTGCAATATATGTATAATATACATGCATTTAATAGCTTTACGTTATTCGTGTAGACACATTACGTATATGATATGTATATCTGACATTGCCAGTAAACATTCGATATTATACATACATCACTATATATAATATTTGTTCTACTTATGTTCAGTGGTGGGATATTCGAACCATTTTTGCGCCTAATTTGAACATTATTTGTACATATAATATATGTAATGAATGTCCATAAGTAACGTATAATTTATGTTCTGTACCTAGATGTAAGTGTGTTGTGTGGGGGTCAAGGGTTGTAAAACAAAATGATACAGTACAATAAATTAACAAAAAGAGGGGATTATTCTTTAAACGCTAGAAAAGTGGAAAAACATTCTGCGAACAGAAACCAAATTTTAATGTCAATTAAGTTTCTTCACAATTTATATATGGTGTATTTGTTAAAAATAAGTGTGTGTATGTATATATATGTATGTATATACACACACACACGTATGCACACATATTTGTGAGATTCACTGAGGTCATCAACTAACAGGATGTTGAGTATAACGAACTCCTTTAATTTCTAAATACATTGGGACCTGCATGTGGAAGTAGGGGTGAAGGAAGTGGAGAGAATGCATCCAGCAAGATTGGTGAAAGTAGAGACGGTGGGTAGGTAGGAGAGGATGAAGATAATTTTAGGTCATCTCTGACGTGGAAGGAAATGGGATGGCACTCCCTGAAGGACAGAAGAAGGCTGGAGAGACTGGTCAGATTGTTAACTGTGTTATACTAGAACAGAGGAGGGTGAGGTAATTGTAGGTAAGGCTGACTAAGGGACAGTATAGACAGAGGGAAAGGGACAGCAGTGTGAAGGTCCAGAGGCTGCGGAGGAAGATGGAGAGAGGAGAAACTCCATGCTGATGAAAATGGGGATGGAAGGTTCAGGAGGGCATTATAAAGACTTTTGATGAAACTAGGGACGAGACTTACCACTGGGAACTGGCCAAGTGCAGGTTGAATTTTACCATACTCAAGTAGGCCTACATTTTGTACATATGTTTCACTGTTAACTAAGAGTAGACGTAAAGTTTATCATTTTATCTGCAAGTCAACTTTGTACCATGGAGGAGAATGGAGTAGGGTAGACGGTCAATGCTAGTGAGGATGGTGAGGGAGTGGAAAACACCACGGGAGGAGTTAGTGCCTGTGAGTAGGGTTGTAAGGTTTAGGTTAGGACGGGACTGGAGGATTGGTGCTGTGGGGATGGGGAGGAGTTTGCTCCCACCGGGCGTTAGCCCAATTGCGAGTGTAAAACTTTTTACTATTATTATTGTCTGTAATCTGTGTCTTGCTAAGGTAGTGATCAGATGAGTTCTTGCATTAGGATATTGTTATATTTTTTCATGACTTTTTCATCTGATCATTGTATAAATTCTTCCTCTACTTTGTTCCTGCCTTGCTCCCCTTTCTTATCAACCCATTACTATCTCGTTCACACTCCTCCTAAATTCCTAAACCCCTCCTCACCTGTACCACCTTCTGATTTAGTTTGTTCCACTTTTGTATTGTTCTATTTACCATGGAATATTTCCCTCTCTCTGTTCTCTTTGCGTCCCTCTGAATTTTCCATTCATGATCCCCTCTTAGACCTTTTTGAATCCGTTTCCTAGTTGTACCCACACTCCTACACCTCTCACCACCTTAAATATCTTCACCAATTTTTCCACCGCCTTCCTCTCCTGCAGTGTGCCCAATTTTAGTGTCTTCACCATTACCGATGGTCTGTATCCTTCCTCTCCCTTCCCATAATCTTCCTATTGAGAACCTATCTGGCTGCCTTTCTCTGGACCCTCTCCAACTCTACCATCTCCCCCAAAGTATGGGGCACAGATTACTGCCACATACTTAAAGATGGGCCTCACCATTGTGTTGTAGGCCAATATGACAGTTCTTTACCTAAACCTGAGCTTGAGATTAACGAAATACAGTTTGTTGATATTTTTCACTGTATGTACCATAGGGGGTAACATGTGACTTTTTCAGGAAATTTTACTCCATGTATTGCAGTAAAAACACATGTAACACGACCAAAAATATGCAAGTTGAATGAGAAACACACTTAACATTTTTAATTTTATATTGGCAAATGTTTATCCAACATGACATTTTTTTTTGCTTCAACTCATGTTTTTCTAAGTTTCATTCAAGATGTTACAGTGTCTGTAAATACGATTTAGCATCATTACGCCGATATCAAAACAAACACTAGTATGAAAACAAACGAAAACAGTACCATTACGAAAAGTCACCCGGTTAACATAGGCGGGGTTATTTGAACCCTTGCATTCTCAAAGGTTACTTCTTGTTCGTGCCTACGTCACGACTGAAAAAAACCACGCATGCACACATCAAGTGCCTGTGTCATTCCACCACCTGCTATAGCTATATTGAGGCGCCACTGTGCCCAAAGAAGAAGAATCAAATCCGGACCCATTTTATAGCATTGAGTTACCTCTCTTTCTGTAGGGTTAATGCTCGTTGCATGAGACAAACAGGTGGTGTTTTGGTGATAGCTTGCCGAGGGAGGGGGGAAGACGAGTAAGGTCTGGTAGGGGGGAGGGTCCGCATAGGCTAGAGGAGAAGGAAAAGACGGGTTTTGGACGAGGGGGGAGAGGAGTGGCGGCAACCGTAGTGCATCCTAGCTGAGGAGCTAACAACTAGCACAACTCCGGCCGAAAAACTGTGTAGAATAAATCGTATTCCGTGCGGCTTATATACCTGTATGTGTGTGTGTGTGTGTATATATATATATATACACACACACACAATGGTTCGACTGTGTGCAGGCAGAGAGCGTGTTTATTCTCTGGAGCTAATCCTTATATACATAGATACTAAGAAGGGACAGTACTCACCCAGGAGGTGGAGGTGTAGCTCTGTCACTCGACACGCTGGATGGAGTGCGACTGCGTGCAGGCAGAGAGCAAGTTGATCCTCTTGAGCGGCTCCTTCTTCTTTCCCGAACTACCAACACACACAATCACAGTGTGCTAAATGTCTGTGTTGCTGTTAAAGCCCTGTTATCTAGTTGTTTTATCAAACATATGTCCGGCTGTTTTTTCAAGGCAGTAAATAGTGTGGTTTTAGTTGATTATGTATTTAACGAATTTCTGGTTAATTGACTTCAGTCGAATAGGTTTCATTTCTTGCTTCGAATATATATATATGTATCACACATATATATACATATATTAGGGTAAAACCATTTTGAACAAAACTGCCAGAAATATTTCTGGTAACTTCTCTAGTTTAAACTAAACAAAAACAATTATTGCAAAAACGGTATAAACTAAATAGAATGGCCTTAACTACTACTGTACGTCATGGACTTGTATCGACAAGTCGCTCTATCGTTGCTCTTCTGTTATTGTGGCATGTTAACATTGGTCATACAGAAAGAGGATAGGCATTTCTGACACAGGTCTGCTCATTTACACATTGTGAATTCCAGCGAAAATGATAAGTATCGCCTTGCCAGAAAGCTGTGTTTCACGAAGATTTCAACACTTTTGAAATGAATCTTTGAATGTCACCACTGACTTTTACTGTATTAATTCAATGTTAACAATATCTGCCTCAATCTTGTACAGTTTGCACCTTATATAGTTCCGAAATTTTTTTATTGTAAAAACATCAATACTGTACTGAATGAATATCAAATGCCTTCAATTTCTTTTCAATCATAGTTACCAATTTGAATTTATACCTCCTTTAAAATTAAACTCGTCACACACAAGAAGCAAACATTACACCATAAACAAGGGTGACTTTGGTATCGTCGATAATTTTGTTCACTCAACATTATGGTATTTATGTTCTGCAGAGATAAAAGGTCTCAAACGTTACCACGTGGATCAAAAGAATTTTTCAAACAACAGGCTCCATTTATCTTTTAAGTTTTTATTCATACACTGTCGATATTTTTCTGAATTATTGCCATTTTGACATGTTATGATCCCAAGAGATACCTAAGAAACTAAATTAGAGAATCTAATTGAAATTTTTAATCAGATAATAGTTAGCAAGTGAATATGATACTCATACATTTCTGTTTTACCGCGTTCATATTATCAATATGGTGTCAGTTAATAGTTGTTTTGGTCACTCAAACATAAAAGTTCTTATTTTTGTTGATGCTGCACTAACCTTTACACAGTAGCGAAGACCGCCAAATAAACCAGAAATTATTATTACATCTTACACGACACACTCATATGCACCTAGTACCTAACTGATTTCCCTTTTATGTACATTGTTAATATCGTATTCAGTTTTTAAAATAGTACTGTCCTTTAAATTTTTTGACCACATGAAATCTACGAAGACTACTTCCCAAAGATTCTGCAGCCACTGTTGACATTTACAATTAAGTAAGGTAACATGAATCTAAAGATGTTTGTTTATGTTGTGGTTATTAACACACCCCGATTTTGGAAGCTTCACGAAATTAATACTAAATTTTTAATACATGTATGTCAAAGTGCAGGACCGAATGAAAGCAAATTTTTTATACTCTTAATTGTACATAACTGATTTAACAAGTCTATTTTTAAAATTTGTTAGAAGATAGTGCGCTGATTGCTAAATAAAGGAGATGTGCTTAAACGCTTTTAACTTTTATGGTTATCTTGCCAATCACGTTGGGCAAAATATGCTTGTTATTGATACAGGTAACTTCCTATTCTGGTTTGCACATTAAGTTAAAACCAATTAGTATTAGTATACTAAATTGCATAGTTCACACGAGAATGACTATAAAAATGAACGACACTTGGGGTACAAACTCTATACTGCTTTGTGGCTCACGTGATGTGAGGATCGTTCTTCTGTGGCGCTGAGCGTGCCACTATTTCTTCGCAATGAAGCTGTCATGGCCTGTGTGGGTCAGTGCGATATCAGGATCTACATGACACGATAATATGGTATAGAACACGACTGATTGTTGGAGAATAAGGACTCCTAGCTGAGGAGTTGTCGGCAAACATAGACTCATGCAGTGACTGTCAGGCGCACAAAGGTAAACTGTACATATCAGCAAGAAGATGGAAGACACTCGGCGGGAAGCAATGAAATGATCAAGGCAGCAGGAGGCAGGGATGTCGAGGTGCTGATACATGCCAAGTGTAGCGAATCCAACTGCTGGAACCTGCGGGCTGAGGACTGCGTAGTTCGTGGGAAGTATCGGAACTTGGACCAACATCATCAGGGACATTCCACGCCGGGGTTGGTGGAACTGGTTCGCCACATAGTAGATCCTGATGTCTTGTCGCTCCTCTCCTTCCAAGCAACGAAAGGTTTCAGTTGTCTGCGAGAAGAGCGAAGATGGAGGGGTGTATACCACTTATACGAATGTTTGTTTCTCCGCATCGCTTCTTCCCTGTTTCCAGAGGAGAAGGGCCTGCCCCACTCTCGGCTCTCTGTCTGTACTCGCTCCTCCCAACCTCCCGCAGGCAAGACACAACAGCGAATGCCCACTATTAAGGCTCGTCGACAGCGAGGACATAATAAACGGTGAAACACAACTCGGTACAAAGACAGCAGCTGGGAGAGGAGTCAGCCTTGACCTTTAGCAAGGAATTATCCCAGAATTCACCTGGAGCGATTTTGGAAAACCATGGCAAACCGAAATCGGGATGGTCGGAGGCGGGGATCGAACCAGAATGTGAGTGCAATCTGTTATAGTTGCGCCACCTGGGCTCTGTACCAGCACAACGAGCCAGGTGCTAACTATCGAGCAGTATTCCCCAAGATACGTTCTTACTATTGCACTGTATCCGAGTATCGCAGACATCTCGGTAGTACACATTGAAGTACGACAGCCTGAGAAGGCAGGTGTTAGCCATGTTGGATTAGGAACACTGACTGTACCTGGTGTAATGACACTGCGTCCTTGTTCGAGGTGTGGTTTACTTTCCTACGTTGGCACAATGGGCGCGTGTGGAATAGCTTCGTGCTATGCATTGCAACGTATTTGAAGAGCGTGATAGGCAGCACTCTTAAGAGGGTATGGTAGATAATATTTCCTCGCGCGCGGGGTTATGTGGTGGTTCATACACTCGTCGTAGGATAGCGCTACATTCGGCTGTAGGCGTGGGCTGATTGAACTTGTAACAAGAAGCAAACAGGGTGGTGTTCCGGCCGCTGTTTATCGGCGAGCGGAGACGAGAAAGACGATACCCGGCAAATAAGAATGCCTCCAGGCAAGTGGCACGTTTGTGTGCGAGTCAGTGTGTGTTTCTCTTCGACTAGCTATAACGGTAGAATCGTATTATTACAAGGCCTGGCTTACTATTGTACAACTGAACTGCACTCCAAGCCCACCGTATAACTTCAGTATTAGGGACCGGTTTGACTGAAGGTATGAAAAAAAGGAGGGGGGATTCAGAATGCAACTGCTGGGAGATGTATATAGCACAGTCAATCAGTGTTTTAATTCTTTTATTTTTCCCACAATTTTCTACCATCTTAGGAGTTGGAAATGAAGAAATAGTACATGTTATGTACGCTATATAATATATATATATATATATATATATATATATATATATATTAGAACAAATATCACATGTTACCGGTTTAGTAAATTTTTGAGGCTAAAATGAAGTCCCATTTTGACCCTTTTCTCCCTTTTAGTCGTCAAATTTCCTTTCCTGCGAACATATACAAGGAACAAAACAAACTTAAGCGGTAAGAAAAAATTATGTTAGTATTACTATTTGTATATCAGCACCTAAATAAAAAATAGAATAATTAACACATCATGCATCTTAATAAAATAATGTCACTATTTACTTTTCTAATTAATCTTGTTATACATATAAATATTTGTGTGTATGTATGTTACCTATAGCCTCCAAAGCGGCTGGAGCGATTTTGATGAAATTTTTAGGCAATCTTCATATTAGCCCAGTGGCTGATCCTGTGAAGTTTGGCAGTGCTCAGATCAACAGAATTTTTTTTGCCAATTTTGGGTAGTATTTTTGCTGCTAATTAATAAATAAAATAATTAAGTAGAATAGAGGCTTGGAAGTGTGCGGCATGTCAATACATAGACTTCAATACTTGGCTATAGATAATTAGTGCTACCCGCGTCGCTAGTTTTTTTTACAAAATAAGGAAGTTTTTAATTACAATAAGGCACAACATTATACTTATCAACTGAACTAGATGTATGCCCTGATCATGTTTTATCCAAAATTATTTTAAAATCGTAGCCTGTTTGTGTAACCTTTCAATTTAGCCACATATACATCAGTAACGAGTAATTTTTTTTTCGTCTTTGGAAAGTGTGGGTTTAACGCATGCTGACATCACATACTCTTACATGCAACCATTCGGTATAATCTCGTAATATATAATTTGATTACAAGCACAGTGAGATAATCATGTTCACCAACAAGATACATGCCATTACTACTAGGTACAATGAATAATACTAACAGTAAACTCCATTAGGTTAAATGAAAAGGAAAAAAATTCCTGTTTATTTTCCATTAATAATTAGCACCAGTCATTGCTTAACACACAAAAAAGGTTTCTTATAAAATTTAAGAATACGTAAGTACACAAAAAAGTAGTTTCATTACATGATTCTGCCGCTGTATTCCACACACACTCATTACGATGGCTTTACTAGATACGCTTCCTCAAGACTTCTGCATGCGACGGTCTAATTCTAGAGACAATTGGATTGAAAAGTGGAGTACTTTAAGTTCAAGTTCTCGACCACCGCGGTCCCTTTACTAAGCCGTCGTCGTCAGCAGTCAACAGCCCTGACTTATGTACTGCTTGGTGGAATTCCCCCAAGCTTTACCAACCAACCTAGGAGGTCCAGGAAGGGTAAACCAATAGGGTAAACCAATCAAGACAGCTCCTAGGCCAGCCAAGCAAAGAAAGGGGAAAACAGTACTAACGTGGACACAAGTTGTTGATCGGTGCTCCTCTTTCAAGGTCAGATAAATGGCCGAGCCTTCTTTCCCTAACACTTCACATTAAAGATTATTAATTTAAGATACCATACAAAAATTAATTTAATTTTTAATTTAGGAGCATGAGAGCCTTTGTATATTAAACTTTATGAAATGAGTCAGGTCTAGTAAATAAAATTGTAATAATTCAGAATTTTTTTAAATACCTTGATTAGCTGATTAGATAACAATAAAATCTTTGCACAATGAGTATTTGGTGCATGTAGATTAACCAATACGGTACATTAACAAATCAAGAAAAGTATGTATGGCTTAAGAATATCATAATAAATAAGTTAAACAAGGGGATCCCCAACATTTAAATTTTACATAGTTTAACAAATTTTCAATTTTCGTTGTTCAGTTAAATTTGTAGAGGTTGTGATTGGATATTAAATAAAGTCTCAAATTTGAATAATTAGTGCTGTGTGTACATCAAGTAGTTAAGACAGAGAAGGAAAATAAATATATTGGCTGGACTTTCCTGGTTGTCCTTCATGAGGACACTCTTGCCACCGCCGAAAGATGTCACTTCTCCATCTCGCCCATGGCTACCGATGACGGTACAGCGAAAGGACGAGTAGAAATAGTGTTACTTCTACATCGGAACATGTAGACAAGCTAAATCCCTCAAAGACTGGATAGGCTTCCTTTCCTTCTACATAGCAAAGAGTTGAAACCGCGCGACGGGGACCGCTACATTAAACAAGCAAACAAAATTAAATTTAAAAGAATGGTCATAAAAAATGTACCTTTAATAGTGTAAGATAGCATTTTTCTTTATTTGATTATTTGCCTTGCGACCTGCCATACAACATATTACACATATGATATGCGTCTTTTAGGTTGCTATAACACATATATGAAACACTTTAGTGATGGAGAAAATTCGAGTATGCCTTCTGCTATAGACAGGCCGGTACATTTAACAACAAACATATAAGGTCAATTCACATGGTCCTATAAAATTTAATATGTGGCTTGAATGATTGTTTAGCAAGCCGGAGCCACTTGACGAGGAAGAAGACCAGAGACTTTTTAAGACGAGGAATATTAAAATGTATAATGCCGATGATGTTGAGGAAGCTGTTGCAGCCAGCTTGGAGAAGAACTGCGGGGTGGGGGGAGGAGGGGGTGGGGAAACACCACATGAGAAAAGGCTTGGGTTGGACTTGGTTTTCTTCGTACAACATGACACGCAACCATCTTAGATGTCACATCCACCCTCTTAATTTTGACATTGTCCTTGACCTTTGACCTGACTTCTAAAAAATATATTTCTCATACTGGTAATAGTATAAAACTGCTACTGGAGTGCCTGGAAGGCAGTCTGTGATTACTGCACACATGTACTCTGAGCATGTTGAAACTCGAGGCGATGAGCTAGTCGGGGTAAGAGGTGCAGTTTCGTCATCTATCCCTCGCGAGGAGCGGGGCTGTCCAGCAGTCTAATGGTCTAGGTCATTAAGCAGGGTGATGCGCGAATCTCGCGTGCAGCCGCAGACCGTGAGTCATGCTCCACCACTTCAGGTAGATTCTCGTGCGCAAGTTGAGACCAGTGTATTAACTAGGTGACTTGGCGGTGTCTGAGGTCGTCCCTAAGGCCGATGACGTAGACTGTGACCACATGAAGAGAGGACAAGGTTGTCTTTAAACACATAGGCTACTGGAGTGTAGGGGATGCATACTGCGAGACTAGCAAGGAATAGACTCTCCTGTGCTCTTGGGGCTTCGGTTTGCAGATGGAGGTTGAGTGTAATACATGTGTGTGGGACAGCAGCGGCGACGAAATGCTCGACGAACTGTACAATACTGTCATTGCAGAGACTTCTCAAGAAACAACAGCCTCATCACTAACACCACCACCACAGCTGATTCCTCTACATCAGCACACCTGTGCAGATGAGTATGAGGTAACAATTGTTGGATTTATTGAGTCAGTTAAGTGACCTGCTGTCTTCTCCAGGACTCCCTACAAAAAAGGCCAACAATAGAGCATCCTGTGATCGCCGTGGCACCTTTATTGCCTGTGGTGGAAGAGTGGAGGACGACGATGACGATGACGATAAGGCTGCCTTCCCTGATGGATAAGGTGAGAGAGAGGACGACGACGACGGCGATGAAGAGAAGGAGATTGATAGTTCCTCATGCCTAATCTCAGAATGACTTCAGCATCAAGAGATGGGTCGATCCACATTTGGATGTGTGGAGGATCCTCGACACAGCAAAGGTACCTACACTTCATTCTATTGAAGATTCAGCATGAGAGAAGTCGTGTCTGAAGATTCAGCATGAGTGAAGTCGTGTCTGAAGGTTCAGCATGAGAGAAGTCGTGTCCAGCGAGTTATATTACAGCATCATGGCTGAAGCCTCAGCTTGTCAAATATTGTTGGTTTCGTCACCACTTATAATTCGCAACTAATTGTGCTTCTCATGATATATGATATATTCAGTGGTATTGTGGTTTGATAATGTTGCGAGCCGCGACTGTCTGGCTGGGCGGTGTAGTACGATACTGTGGTGGCAGAGCTAGGACACCCCCCTTCCCACTCACTCCTCGGCACCGTGGCTGTCGGGCAGGGCGGCGAAATACAATACAGTGTCGGCAGCGCTAAAAGACCTCCTTGGGTGCCGCATGGATTGTATTACTCCATGATAACCACCTGCACCCAGTATCGGGTAACCGAGGGAAAATATCGTGATCTGGAATGATCCTGTTCCTTCTTTATCTCTCGGGGTGGTGCGTGACTTTCAAGCGACATCTTTCCAGGAGGTTGGAGAACAGAGACCCGCCGAGATAATTCGAGAAGAAGGAGGGTGAGGTATATAAGGGGGAGCTGCAGCAGGAGCGAGAAAGTTTTTGCTGGCAGGTGCCTGGTGCGATCTGAAGTGATAGTGACAAGTATTGGATTGCGACGACTGTTCGAGGGCGTCCAGCGAGTGGGACCGCAGCAAGTAGGAGGAAGAAGGTGATTCTAGGCCAGAAAGATTCTTCGGTATTATTTCTTTGGGTCCACCATTGTGAGTGACTAGTAACCTTTCCATATACAGAGAACTTATGCAGATGTTTCTTTATCCCTTTATGTAAATAGTAGTTATTTGTTCTGTTTGACATTAATTATGGTAAATCTTTATAGACATAGATTTTTTGTATATACAATTGTAAATAAACTAGGTTAGCTTTATTTTCTTTATTTTATCAAAGACCTCCATCCCAAACGTACCTAACCCGCAACTTGTAACAATAATATATATTTTTAATGAATTAAAGTTTATTACTGCAAATTACAATCTAGTACTGAGGTAGTAAAATTTTACGTAGAAATGTGGGAACACTGATAATTAATTCCAGCTGAATGTTAAGTCCTTAACATGGTGTTGGGTGAACTACATCGTGTCAAATTAAGTCAATATTGATGGTTTGTCTCAGGTAATGGTAGGCTAGAACTGTTTGGTTCAGTTCGGGTCCTCTGACTTGAAAGTTAATGTAAAATAAATGGATGCAATGAATACTTTAGTCACAGTATAACAAATAATGTAAATCCTACTGCACGAGGTATTAAAACTATCAGTCATTGTAAAAGTCTGACGTGAATGGAATGGATTTTCGTATTATTTTAAGTTCAATCTAGGATACCAAAAATTTGTAAGTCATACATGAGTAAAATGAATAAAATGTAGTTTCCATAATCAAATAAATAAATAATGAATAAAATATGGTGGACCTCAAGAATGGCGGAGCATGCAGAATTGTGGCATGCATAGAGAGTGTAGCTATGTGCGGAGCGTGATGAGAATGTCGATCTGAGAGTGGGGCAAACATGCTACTGATAAGTACTTATAACTTCAGCTGGATCGAAAATGCTCTGTTGCTCCTCAGTCTTTGAAGAGCACACATAGGCTGAGCAGAACATGTAGTTGGTAGAAGATGAACCTCGTTGCAGTTAGATATTCATGGCATTACTATAAGAAGACATTCGCTAAAAACTACAATGCTCGGCAACATGAAGCTGGATGTTATCAGAATGTGGAGCGTGTTACGTTTACATGTGAAAAGTGTAAATCTCTGTTTGGACGGCGTAGTAACTTGAAAAGGCATCTCAAAATATGTCAAGTTCTTCCTACATTGCCTTAGAAGCACCATCTGCTACAAATACAGAAGAAAAGTAAAGGGTGATCAACAAATGCTGATTGGCAGCAGAACCGCATGATGATGAATACAGCAGAAAAGCATTCAAGACATCGAATGTTCCTATTTATAATGTACATGATATCGAGGATGCTGTTGAGGGAAGTATACAGAATATATGTGAAGAGCAAGAAGTAATGGTTTTGAAAGGTTCGGGCTGGACCCTCGATTCGGTGAATCATTTGGAACTGAGAACAAATGTGATGAGGTCACTTAATTAATAAATACCTTGTCTCTATGTAACTATAATTTAAACAACTGCCACTTAATATGTAAACTTGGATGTTATTTGCAAATCTATGTGAACAAATTACGAACAAATCCTGATTTGAAAGGTTGTTAACCAGCAAGTTGAGATGAGGACTTGGAAACTGTAATGTTGAGCGTTTTATGTATACATTTTTTACTGATTGTGTAACTAATGCGATGCATTTACTTTTTTATTGTGTAGAATTAATACTTTGTATGTTAATGAAAATAATATACTGTATAGGTATATGTATTTTGTTTGCATTTTGTTTTAGTAAAAATATAATTTCAAGTGCAATATATATATGTAATGTATTAGAAGTGTAAAACATGATCAGCTGGCATAAACCTGCAAATCATACAATATATGTTACGTACCTCTAAAGTGAATTAGCTGGAAGTTCACGGTGGAGTGGGGTGGTGGAGTGTTGTAATGATGAGGAAGAGGGTTGAGATGACTAGGTGAAGTACATTGACATACTGCTGGTGCTATTGTGTGAGGTTTTTGTATGCATGACATGGATTTACTGGGTCAATTTGATATTGTGAATGTTACTGATGGGTTGGTGTGTTTTGTGCATTCGAATGAAGTCTATGAAAAGGAAACAGGTCTGAGAAGCTGACTAACTCCGTCACTGCTAGTGTCTGGAACATAATTATTGCTGTAGTGGTAGAACAAATCGAGGATGTATTGAAACAGTAGATGAACGTAGACAGAAAAAAATGCAAAACTCTAAATCAGAATGATTTAAAAATAAAGTTTGTTAGCAATACTGTATCAAAGTGCTGTGAGTGGGGACCTGGAACATGGTTCGCTTGTTGGACTAGGTTTTCTAAATTAAGGGTTTGAGAAGTATTTATAAATCGATGAAATAATATGAATGTGTGTTTGATGTGCTTAACTGTATTTTATATTAAGTCAGGTTTGGGTGGTGTTCGGTCTGGTCGCGACTAGATTGTAGATCTTGAACAAGTCTGTACAGGTAATGTCGGAGCCCAATCAGGTTAAGTCGTGCCAGACTAGGTCATGTGTTTCGTCAGTAAATGTTATGCATAATGATACAGGGTTGGATTGGGAAGTGTGGTCTAAGTCCTTTACTATGTGCGTGTGCTAGGGTAATAGAGTAGAGGTGTGATGATAGAGCAGGAAGACTTCCGGAATGACAGAGCAAGATAAAGATACAGGTCATGGCCGATTCCTCGTGGAAGGATAGTACTGCAGATCCAAGAAGATGGAACGATAGAGCAGGAAGACTAACAGAATGCCGGAGCACAAAAAAATCCAAGATGGCTGCCAAGAATCCCACGATCCACAGCCTGCAGCCTCCCGACTTTTCGATTAAAAAACCGTAATTTTTAAAGGAAAACCCATAATTTTTCAAGGAAACATCTGCTCATTTAGGCTGGTGTTTATCTTAAATTGAGCATTCTTTGGCCTAACTGAGCAGTAGCGCGATATTTAGTATTTTTTAATTTTCCAGGAAAGTGTTGAGGGAAATTTTGAAGGAAAAACGGGAAATTAGTAGTATTTTTAGGGAAAAAGGGAAGTTTTGGAGGAAAAAGGGAAGTTTTGAAGGAAAATCGGGAAAATGACGTCATCCAAGATGGCGGCCATATCCCCAGCCACCAGTCCTTGCCCCCGAACATACCAAATCATACTTCTTATATGTAAAATATGTCACTAAGTATCAGTGTAAATTTTGATACTAGTATTCAATATGAAGTAAAAAGAAATTTGGTGAAACATCGCCAATGAATGTAATGTGTAGTGCATGAAATAAATTGCTTTCTATAGGAGGAGAAGTTAATCGTTAATCTAGTTCTGCATATTGTGTACCTACGAGAAGTTTTGGGGAAACATGTTAACGTCTTAATTTTCAAAAGTAATATCATTTCCAATTCACAGATCGTAAGTAGTTTTTCTATTATGAGGTTCAGTAAAAAAACTAATACATTTAAGGAACTTGTTTCTGATTTGAAAGAAAAATTGGTATTTACAGTATAAAGTTATCGTAGATGAAAGTAAGCATGCAAATAACAATTTTCAACTGTACGAGCATGTATAAGTATCAAGAAATTCTTATAAATACTAAGCCATTTTGTGCGTTAAATTGGCCTATAATTTGTAAAGAAACGTGCATTTTGTGATGTAGCTCATTCGATTTTATACTGTTGAACAAAATGTGTTATTGTCACTAATATTGCATACATTAAACGCAAAATCACTGTTTTACAGTTTTGAACATCGTGACACATTGAACTGTTGTAAATGGCCATTTATCATGTTCTGTCTCACTGTTTTCTGTTTCCTTAATTTATGTTTGGAACTGAACAAAACACTGATGCCTTGTTCATTAAAAAATTTAATATGTTATAACGTAACAAAACGTTTGTAGTGTCATTTTATGGACTCTAATTTCACTAGATGAATTTATATTAAACTTGTTACAAGTGCGTAAATAATCAAGTAACAACAAAAGTAAACGTCTGGTTCCGACCTCAGCTTACTATATTTTCAGTACAGACAAGAAACACGTCAGTAATGTTACTCCAGTGGTAAATCCATACACTGAAATATGTGTGAAAGTAAATGCATTTTTTGTTGTTTGATTCAATAACTAACAACATATATTTATAATCTGTGTGCTTTTGCTAACAGATTGATAGCTTACAATCTATATATATAAAAGGAAGTCCCCCACTCACTGACTGACTGACTGATTCATTCACTCATCATCAACGCCCAGCCCAAACCACTGGACCTAGAAACGTGAAATTTTAAGGGAAGTTTCCCCTTGTGGCGTAGGCGCGCATTAAGAAAAAAAATTTTGAAATTCGGCTATTAAGGTGGTGAAACGGGGTGATATGTATTTTTTGCAAATCTTTGATATTTCTCGAACCCGACGGGCTATCGTCGTCTTATTCACTTCGTTAGGTCGCAAATACAAATGTCTAGAAACAAATTTCAGGATTTTTCGAAATTTTTATATTAAGGAGGTGAAAAGCCGTTTAATTCGTTTACAGTAAATCCTCTCTTCCTCTTAAACCACCTGAGATATCGAAG
>PNEQ01090256.1:9369-22272 GCA_003012365.1 Medauroidea extradentata
AGTAGGAGAGAGACGGATGTCGAACGCTGCCGAACGCAAAGGCCGATTGTACTTCTTTGTCGCTCGTTCCGCGCTCTCGCTTGCACTTCAAGCCTTACATGGAACGCCTCAGAGCGAGGTAACGCCGCATGAGTCATGTTTTTTCGTGCGTGCAGCCGGCTCTATCGAATTATAAGACGTTGTCACGTCAAAAATTGTGATGCAAAGCTACCCCAGATTGTTTATTACTCTTTTATTGTGTAAAGGACCGAATCAACTGTTTGCGAGGTGCTAGCATTTGTGTGCGTGGCCGTCAGTCAACTAACCCCAAACGCCTGGATAGTGAAATTGGAGTATTCAGTTCTGTTGTTTACATCGTCTACGGACATCATGCTTCATACTACGTCATATCCCCCATCAGTTATCGAACCTTTTCCCACACTGCGTGAACGTTCGTACAACATAACTGTAGTGGCTATTTAAAACGATTCATTTCTGGATCCATGTGTATTTATTTTTCTTTATGCGTAGGCATACACCTTGTTCTACATTTTAACAACCACTTCTGTAACAACGGTTTTAATTAATGAAGATCATATAATTTTTAATATGTTAATATTACGTATATAATTATTTCAATATTAATATATTTACATACATATCACGCAGCAGTATGTTCCGTATCTCAGTGCAGAAATTCCACCACATTGTTAACCATGTGTAATAACTTAACGTGAGTAATTACAAGCACACACGAATAATTAAGTGCTGCAGTTGACATAAGGCTAACAATCCCTACATCACACAGAAGTCGACATTTGCAATAATTGTGTTTGCATCCGTTGGTAAATTATCAGGTGTAGGTGCCTAAATTAAAAATTATATTTATTTATTACTTTGAATGGCGTTTTCCACATCTCGGAATAGGTCTGTATGTAGGTGGTCAAAATAAATTTGACGATTCTTATGTTTCGTGTAAAACAACGTGCTGGTGTTTCTGTACTGAGTTCTGGAAAATTCTGCTTTTATTAACTTATTTCTTGAACGCTCGCATTTTAATAATAGAAGTCATAGAATATACATCGAATGGAAAAAAATTGTCTAAAATGTCGTCTAGTGTGCTCGATAACTTGCAAATAGCACGACATGGAAAAGTTGAACCCCAGCCAAAAAGTCTCTTCATTGGCTCATAGCCAGTCGATAACGAACACGATACAACAGAGTGGGTAGTTTGGTGCGGTTCATTCCAGTATATGGATGAATATGGCGGTTGATCTAAATAAATGTTTGCATTTAGATACTTTCAACAAGTTTTTAGGTCCCCTTTCTAACCCATTAATTTTTTTCTGCTGTATTTTTTATGTTAATTTACTTCGCATTTTACATGCCTGGGCGATTCAAAATTCCTCTTGAAACAGGGCTACAGATAAATAAACACTTTAAAAAAACCCAATTGAACTCTACGCATTTTTGTAAGTCTATATGTAAAAACAACAAAACCACGTCCTTAGATACTGTTACTACCAACTTAACGAGCAAACATTTACCCAGTACGATGCATTTGTTAAGCATGTTCTCATGCACCGCACTTAAATATTCGTATTTTCGGCGTCAGAGATTGTTCATAAGTGCGATACTCGAGAAAACTTTAAGTCAGGAAATTGGCAGGAACTATTGTCTAAGAATGCTGTTTTTAAAAAACTGTTTTTTTTTTTTTTAAATTGGTTTCGAGTAAAGTACTTTTTTAAACTTACGCTTTAAGCGCTGAATTAAGTATCATGCCACTTAAGGTGAACAGTCTCTAGAATTTTGTCTAAGTAAATTGTTTGCCTTTAAGAGGCTGTTCCAATTTTTCAGGCGCATGTATGCAACTTGTATTAACCCTGTATAAATCAATGTCAATTTTACTTTTGCTGTAGCAATAAGAGCATTACACATATCAACATTACCTTCGTGCTTTATCAAAGACACAGTCATTATTATTTTCGCCGCGTTCGCCGAAGTCAAGTGTTACATTATCAACGCGAAACAAGAGAAAACTGTTTGTAACATTTTAAATCAACCATTCTTTGCACTTGACTTCGCCGAACAGAGAGAAAATAGGAACAACTGTGTCTTTGATAAAACGTGAAGATAATGTTGATACGTGTAAAACTCTTATCGCTATAGTGATAGTAAGATTAGCCTTGATTTATATGGTGTTAATGCGGGTTGCATACCTACGCCTGAAACACTGGAACAGCCTCCTAATCTGCCGCCCTGATAATATTTTAGAAGGTTTTAGGCATCGACTAGGCAGAGAGCGCAGCATCCAACATAGTCTTCAGTTGACATAAATCGACTTATAGCCTATTGCTTAAGCTTATTCTTTTTTTTCTCTTATTGCCTCTTTAAATATTTATCTGTTCCCTCCCGGTGGTTACTTAGTGAGTGATGGTGTACCAAGTTTATAAAGCTTAATAAATAGTTTACGTTCGCAGACTAAAAGTTCTCCACGGAGTCTTTAAACAGAATGTTCCTGAATTACTGGAACAAACGCGGTGAGGTGGGGTCTGTATTGAGAAAATAGTATTTTGTGTGTTTTCAAATAAGTAATACTTATACATAAAATCGCACCATTTTGAATAGGAAATCACTTCAAAACGTTGACAAATGTAGTTCAAAAACATTCTGTATAGTTGCGATCCAACAGTAATTGTAGTATAAAGGTAGATGAATTTGTATTATAGCTTCTCTTAAAATTCATTCACGAATTTTTCCGGCTCTTACCCACAGCCGACTATAGTTGTTGAGTATGTGCAATACGTTCGTTCTGTAACGTTCATTTGCTTGGTTTTATTCAAGTGGCGAACGTGTGAACAAACGAACATGTAACCGACTGAATACCTCGTCTGTAATGTGTCATCTTCCAGTATCCATTGTTGTATGCATCAGTCGTCAATCGTCTCTTTCCGAAGTCTTTTACGCGAAATCAATATGTTTCCATACATGAGGTTATGTTCACATTTACGAGTATCATTGTGTTTCCGTCAACGAGCTATATAGTAAACATAGAGGGGCGTAAACAGCAATCTCCTAGGCACATGAGGTGAAGCCCAATTGAATGTGGTATTTTGACTAGATATAATGGCGGACTCTTTATTTCCGGTCGAGAGACGAGAGCGATTATGCTAATTTAAACATTATTATAGTATAATATATTACAATAATTACTGGCATTTTTTCCTCTGTTCAGCGGGAATATAGTGGAGCTATAAAGTAACGGATTTTATGCGAACATAATGACGGATTTTTAACATAATGTTGGCCACACTGCCGTTCGCCATGTTTTCCGGGGTCAAAACAGCCGTTCAGTTGGGCTTCACTTTGGAAGCGTTTCCGCCCCTCTATGTTAACTATATAGCTCGTTGGTTTCCGTACATTTGTTTATGTTCACAATGTACCAATTTATGTGTATCCATTGTTCTCCCACGTGGTTTTATGTTCACAAGACCATTTACGCGTAACCATACTATGCATGGGTTTATGTTCACAAGGTACCCACTATCCAACAATCGAGTTGTGTAAAACATATGTATTCACATTCTGTATGTTGTCATAATGCCATAGGTCATAGGAAGTGTAACAAATATTTCTCAGACTGCGAAATAAAATTTAAAAAGTTCAGAAATAACTGTCACGGCCTTGCACTTTGTTCAACCCGTGTGCTGATTGTTCGCTCAGATTTGGTAGTAACTAAATTGCATTTTGATGGCGTCTCAAACTATAGGTACAAACAGTACGAAGATAGCAAACATCTCAGGTACGGTATGTATCCAAAAATATTCTATCGTCTTCCGTCATTTACGACAGTTTAACGCATTTTTGGCGAGACCAAAATATTCGTAAGGAAACGTCCATCATTAGATAACCAGTATTCTACTGAAACAGTGAAACGAGAAATATTTGAACGTTCAGAAAACGTCCAAATACCAAAGTAAAAAGTCGTGTCCGTACATAATATAAATGTTCGTACTGTGCAGACATAAGGGATACAAATGTAGGCTATGTAACAAAAGCTCTTACACGGATAAATGAGCTCGTTGTGTAATTGCAAGCCAAATGACTTATGTTATAACAATCAGTTATAAGCCAAAATTAAGTGAATTCATCCAGTATATTTGTTTAAAAGCGAGCTAGTTCTGTTTAAATAAAAATAATGATTCTAATAACCAAAAATGTATAATAAAACAGCGTATCTGTCGAGATCATTCAAACCCAGAGCAATTTTCATTATACTCTGATGTTGTTTAAGTGGGTGTCTTAGACAATTTTATTGTATTTTCGGGTTTTGAGCCATAACATTTATTCAAAATTGTATTATCAAAATTTTCTCTTCGACAAAGCATAGGATATATTTTCTTGGTAAACTGTTTGACGTAAATAGTAATAGGAATCTTTAATTAATTTGTCATGCAGAATCATTGCAAGGGAATTCTTGAAAGTTAATCTCCAGCATTGATTGTGCAAGGTAAATTAATGAAAGATTCCATTTTTATTTTTGCCAAGCAATTTACGAAGAATATATTTTTTTTTGTCGAAGAAAGAAGTTTGATAATACAAATTCAATAAATGTTATGGCTCAAAAATACAATAACATTGTATAGCACTTCCCCTTAAGCAAAATTTTTCAGAACATAAACGAAGACATACTTTCCCTTAATCTACACTTTTTATAAATACATAGATTATTATTTTCTCGTCCTTGCAAAGAACTCTGTTTTCATTCTATTTCAGTTAAGTATCAAAAATGTTAAAACGTAATCATGTGTATCGAATAAGCTGGTCAGAACCTGCAGCCTTAACTGTGTTATTTGAAACTTGATATTATTAACTGAAATTTTTTCCGTTTATTTTATTTTATTTTTAATTCTAATTTCTGTGAGGGCGTACGATTTTACTGGCTTGTTAGTACTGAAGGTTTTAAAATAAAATTATACGTGCAGGCTTTGAATGGGCAAACAAAGCAATACATGAAGCCTATGTTAAATTAATTGTGAGCTTCACTAAACTACACAAAATTAGTAAGTCCTTTTGTCTGCTTTGTCTCTAGAGAGAGAGAGAGAGAAAGGGAGAGAGAGCTTTTTAAAAGCAAATGAACTCGATATACACACTCATTCGACGAACCTATGTTAACTTACTAAGCGGTTTAGTTTCTGATATACGGTACTTTGTTCTCGCGAATGGAATCAAATAATTTGGTTCACGGCCCCTTGGGTTAATAACTTTGTTCACTGTTCTAACTAATAAATATGAAAAATATAGTAATGAAAATTTTAATACAGATTACCTACTACAGAATTACAAACACGTGGTATTTCAAGACTGAGTTTACAATATACGTCAAACACTAATGTGCAATTTCTGAAAAAAATAATTGTTGTTTAACTAAACCAAATATTTTTTTTATTTGATGAAAAATCGCCTTTCAGAAATATGTTTAGGGAAATATGTAGGAAGCTATGCAACTGTTAATATTAAATATTTATGGTGAAAAATTTTTTTCGTAATTATAGACAGCAATGTTAAACATACAACTGAATTAATCTTTTTAAATATGTAATAATGTAATTTGTACAAAGTACTAAAACAAAATTATATATGATATATTGCTAAGCTATTTACGGCGAGCATTCTATTTTTCGGAGTAACTATAAAAGATCAAACAGTAGTAAAAAAAATAATAAAACGTTTTACTTAGATGTGTTTGAAATCTAATGTCACTCTATTAAATACTAATTCAGACATAGAAAATTTGATACTATGTAAAATATATTATATAAGGTTACTTCCTATAACAAAGTACGCTAATTTATATGAATTTAAAGTAAAATTACAACTCATATTTTAATCATGAACACCTACCACACTCAGGAAAATGACAACCACATACGTATACTTTATGTGACAGCCTCCTTTGTTAGTTAAAAATATAAGCAAAATTTAAACTTCAGTTGTTAAAACTGTTATGTCAAATCAATTAAATTGATCTGACAACAAAATATGTTTTCACTCAACATAAAAAATGTTTGGCAAGTTACGAAAATACATACATAAGCCTGTACCAAATATATCTTCTCTGTGCTTAAGATTGTCTCACTTTTTGCTTTGGTGTTTTGAAAGTTTAATTATTCTCTTAAATATTTTAAAACCTGTTATTTAAGTAAAAAAATTATAAACGAATAACAGGTAAGTATCCAGTCGGATTTCTGTTCCTTCTCTCCTAGCTTTTACCCCCGTCAGTTAAATGCTGTACCAAATTAAGATTCTCCATCAACAAAATTTTGCGCTTCGAATTGAGGACTTAACACTCAAATGGGGCTAAGTACCATTTTCGACAAAAATGAGTTAGGTACATAAAATGGTGCAAAACATAAGGTCGAAGACATGCCTAAAGTGCTATCTCCTAGTGAGATTCATGTGCCCCGTACATCAGCACAATTAGATGGTTGGAGTAATATAAACGCTTTCTAATTCATTGAAAAAATATTTTTTGACATTCATAAGTGTTTTGTATTGATTACTGTTCGATTGCTCGTATTTACTACTTTCCTATTGTAGAAATTATGCGAACACATTTGGATAATTCCTTGTTCATTTGTTTGTCGCAATATACTGTTTTCATAATTATCTCGAAACTTACCTTTTGGCACTAAGCCCCTTATTAATGTTAAGTCTTCGATTGTTACTGACTCGTTTCAAGCTGTTCGCAATGCCGCGGCATTCTTTCGCATAGATTCCTGCAGGATTGCAACCGGGACGTACACAGCCCGCGAAAAAAAAAACGTAAGCAAAAAAAATCTCAGGACAAATTAACTGCATTTAAATTTATAACCTGCTTTCTAATTCGTACACGCGTTTAGCGGGAGAGAGCGAGCCCTTTTTAATTCAGGAAATAATTAAAAAGATAACGTAGCCGCATTTCGTGTGCGGTCAAGATTAAGGGGAGGTCGCGTAAAAGCTCAGTGCTATTTTCAAGTGGGCAGGAGAAATGGTGGTTTGTGGAGCAGAGAGAGGAGGGGGGGATAAAACAAGCTCGGGTTAAATGCGGGGAACGAGAAAAAAATATATTCGCTGCCCTATATTGTTTTTTTTAAGGCAGTGAAGGAGCGCGTGGGAATGCAGTGTCTAGGGGTGGGGCTCGATTTATGACGCCCAGCGACGCCGCCGTAGTTCCGACGCGTCGTATCGTCGTTGAAGAGCCTGCTTCTGGGTAAATCCATCGCGTGAAGATAAACACCTGACGGTGGTTCCCACGCTAGGATGCTTCCCGCACTCAACATTCGCCCGTCACGCGTCTTCACTACTACCCCCTCCCCCTCAAACCTTCCATATCACCTCCCTTCGCACTGGCAACCGCCGCCTTTTCACCCCGGGCCGGAGAAAGCGGAGCAATATTTCCGCGGGTATTAAAGTCGCAAATACTGCCAGGGAAAGCCCTCGAGTTCTTCTGCGCGTACGTCACCACGCCACGGGGCGGTGGCCTCGCGCCCTCGAGATCGCGCAGTGGCATTACCTTTTATTGTAGACGGCCGTCGACGTAGATGTGGCAACACTGCCGACAAGCTCCTCCACGCATGAGCGCGTGTAGAGTTGATGATATTAAGGCCAGTTTACACCGGAAAAATAACAGCAACAATGGTAATTACAAAATGTTAGTTACAAATGTATTATCAACAAATTGTAACCTGTGGTACACTATTTTACAGCAATGTTGATAGCAAACATGTTATTAACACTGCTGAAAACACCAATGTTACTAACAATGTTGTAAAAATGATGAATGGAAGTTAATAGCAATGTTGGTGACAAAAATTTTATAACATTGTTAGTATCATTTCTTACCAGCATCCTTTGATCTAGATCGCCCTAGAATAGACAAGAAAATAATGTTATCCACGGTGTTGGTGAGTAAGTTATTAACATGTTTCTTAAATTCATTACATTTTTCGCTATCAAATGTTTTCAACAAAATGTTGGTATAAAATGTTATAAATATTTTCCTCATAAATGTAAACAAAGTTAATAACAGAATGTTGGCAATAATGTTGATAACGCGATGTTGTCAAGCATTTTTACAACATTGTTAATAACTATGCTAAAAACACGTGTTATTAGCAATGTTATTGTTGGTGTAAACTTGGCTTTAAGTTGAAAAACCGGTCGAGGGGGCGACGGGTGCAGAGTTATGCGAAAAGCGCAGTCAGTTTTCTGGTGTCCCTCAGATTGTTCTGTGTTCCTTATTACGGTAACAAATACCAGTTGCAGAAACCACGCAATTTTCGTCGTCGAAGGGAGCCTACTTTTACTGTCGCTGTTATATTTTTACGATCATCTCTGCTGTGATTGTCCTCGTCTATTGCAATTCACTGTCGCCATTGCCATGCATATTGTTTGGTCCTTGTATTTTTTTTTTTTTTTCATTTTTTCTTTCTTCGTTTGTCTTGTCTCCCCAGTTATACACCGATAATATTCCTATTTTAGAATTATTTGTATGTTGGTTGACTACGGCCATGTTTGTCCTCCTTGGTTTGTTTCTTTCTTAGAGTAAATATAGGGTAGATGGAGTATCCTCTAAACATCTGCGTACGAAATTGTGTGTTCAACATGTGTCACGTGACTTAAGTGAAATATGCGCGGAAGATTTGAAATTATATTGAGAGGCAAGATAATAATTGCTTAGTAATCACATCTATGTTGGGTTATTTTGGTCCCTTATGAATATATTAATTAAGGAGAACATACAACCATACTATCGCATAGTACAATTGCGTAGAAATTTCAGAACGACAAATGTAAACAATGTTAGCCACGTTACTGTTTTCCTTAATCCAGCTGTTTTTATTAAAAAGTAAATATTAGCTACATACTTACTATAAGGTTGTGAACCGAGATCTTGGTGACACCACGTGACTAAATATATATTCTAGAAGGTACGACATGAGTTTAAAACATCATGACTGCATTTTTACGCCGATAAAACATATATAAACGACACCAATCTCTCGAAACCGTGTTGGACACACATTTGTGATGTCATGTTCCCTCCACTATATACTACCTCTATGGTTTCTTTCGTATATTTTAGTGTACGTTTTCTCCATGGAGGTATTAGTCTATGGAGTGGCATCTGCCGTACATTGCAATGGTAATCGTGTGAAGCCGATTATTTTCGAACATTTTCGAACTGCGCATGCGCAGGACGTTATTTTTCATGAGTCGCCATATTTTGGGTGGCAAAACAATAGCAGAAAGCAACGTAATTATGTAATTTTTGTACAGAGTTCGCGCAAATTCTCTGTTTGAATCGTACACAACAGTTTACAATTGCTTCAGAAATATGGAAAAAAAAAAAAAAAAAAAGAATCAGCTTTCGCTGTGTGTATGTACTTTAGAAACTTGATGAATTTAAGTAAAAGTTTCTTACCTGTACAAAGATAATCCTCCGCAATGATCGAATCTGTTTGTAAGGCCAAGAACTGCACAAACTTTCACCACAATGTGTAGTTAACAATAAACTAAAACATTTTCATTCAGCTCAATGCTATGTTTACATGTTTTTGCCCCCACCAGCTCTATCCTTGTCTTTAAACGTCGTCTGTTGGCTGGCTTCAAATTTGCTCAAAGGCTTCCACTCCATAGACTAATATCTCCATGGTTTTCTCGTGCTTTGTATTTTGTGTTGTTGTTGGTTTCCTGCGATTCAACAACATTCAGTTACAAAGTTTAGTTGTCCGAAGGTTCATCTTAGACCTCACCGTCTGCACGATGCCGGAGGCTGATGATGAGTATGTTCGACTATCGACGGACGGCGGCACGTTGTGGGTCTCGACCCAGGACCATCCTGGCGAACTGGTGACGGCTGTTTGGTTTGAAGAAGACAGATCCCGATTCCACCAATACATTACTACCCTATGCATCCTGACCTCCCCGAGTCCGGGAAAGGGTATCTGCCTTGATAGAGTCTCCGACAGATGGTACCATGGCGACTTTACTAGGCGGGGCGCTAAACTACCCAGCGCTCATGCTCAGAGACCCAAAAATCGTATTTCAAGTGAAGAAATTCAGATAATGGTAATGGTTTGACGACTGGAGTCTGGCTGGAGTTTTTGGAGGGAGACCGGACCCTTTGGGTTGTAAGGGAATTTTCCCCGGTTAGTATGCTGAAAGCAAGGCATACTTTTCTCGTCCATTTAACGACTGTCGGCCAGGTCAAAGACTCGTAGAGCGGAAAAATAGGTAGTACTACGGGCGACATTGTTGGCCCCATGGAGTGGTTTGCCTCCATGACCAGTCAAGGGTCGGATTCGTAGTGGTGGTGGTGATTGCCCGTATGCTGGGCAGACTCGGAGAGGACCCTCTTCTGAGATGAGTCGGCGAGTTGGTTGCGAAAGTGCCCGGGAGCAGGCCCTGTGAGTCTGTTAGGGGTGTGGGTAGTGCCCCGACTCAAACCAAGACGAGACTGAGCAGAGGATCTTAGTCGGGGAACAGTAATGTAGGTATGTTCTTCAGACGGGTGGCCTGAAGCTCTCATAGTAGCGTCTGTTACCCCTTTGGTAGTTGTCCCGAGGTGCAGTTTAGCGTTCTGTCAAGGAGTTTTACAGTTCCAACTAACAGTTAGCTTGAGGACAATGCGGTGGTCGAGCGTATCCTGACTCCCCGCCTGATGGGAGGTCGAAGTGGGTAAGTCTCACGATAAGTCCCTGCGTGAAAATATAAACTTTTCGAAAGAGGAAATTGTGTGCATTTATATAAAACATTACGTTATATTGTTACACATCAGTGCAGGTGGAGAGAATCGCTGAGGCCTTTGTCTTGTCTAACTACTGGCCTAATTGCACTGTCGTCGTCGTTACACCGTCCACCAGGCGAGACTCTTGTTGTTCAAAACAATTCGCTGAAAAAGGAGTATTTCCTACTAAATCATTCAGTTTGGTATACACTTCCATTGTAAAAATAATTCAAAGGCCATTCACAGAGATCTTACTATAGGCTATTCACTTTAAACTGAGCCCTTTTCAACGTCTGTAACAACCAATAACTGCATTATATTGAGGCCAAAGTTGATTAGCTTTAAGTGTGGTGAAACATTTACTAATAGTTTTTTTATTTCATGATAGTTTTCATATTGAAAACAGTAAATATGAACGCCTAAAAGCAGAAAGAAAACTTTGAGTAGTGCTCTCAGTCCGAACAATTTGTCTTGTTATGTTACTAAACCCTGTTATTACAAGCCAATGACTGGATTGCGTGGTGTTATAAGTCTTGAGTTAGTAAATTATGTGTTGTGTAAACCGACTGTATACAGTGTTATACCTTAAGGGCGCGGTATACCGAGATTTTCATCACCATTATTTTATTTTTTATTTGCACCAGACATTTTTTTCTTATTTTAGACACAAAATGTGACTAAATTTGACTCTTATGGAATTTTTTTATCTGTCATAGTTTTCGCGTAATGGCTTCTTAAAGTCATAATTTGCATGTTTCCGTTTTAACGACCACACTATAACCAACTGGTATACCAAATTCAAAAAAAATCAAAGTGGAAAAAGACATTGCAGGCTACAATGACATGCTCATAAAATTAAAGAAAAAAAAATTATTTGTATTTTTAAAAAAATGATTGAATTTTTTAATTTTAATTTTTAGTTTTAGCATTTTTTTAAAATTCAAATAATTTTTATTATTTATTTTTATGAGCATGTCATTTTAACCTGTAATGTCTTTATCAACAGTGATTTTTTTGAGTTTCGTATATCAGTTGGTTTTAGTGTGGTCCTTAAAACGGAAACATGCAAAATATGACTTTAACAAGCCATTACGCGAAAACTATGACAGATAAAAAAATTTCATGAGTCAAATTGACTCACATGTTGTGCCTAAAGTAAGAAAAAAATGTCTGGTGCAAATAAAAAATAAAATAATGGTGATGAAAATTGCTGTAAACCGCGCCCTTAACACTACTCGACCACGACAACTAGTCCTCCCGTGAGGGGAAGAAGAGTGGCTCTTGTAGTAGGTAGACATGTCACATGGAGGGGAAATGTACTGCACCTGACATGAGTTCATGGCACAGTCAGTGGATACATACTACTTGAGCACAACAACTAGTCATCCCGTGAGGGGAAGAAGAGTGGTGCTAGTAGTAGGTAGACACATCACAGAGAGGGGAAATGTACTGCACCTGACATGAGTTCATGGCACAGTCAGTGGATACATACTACTTGAGCACAACAACTTGTCCTCCCGTGAGGGGAAGAAGAGTGGCTCTTGTAGTAGGTAGACATGTCACATGGAGGGGAAATGTTCTGCACCTGACATGAGTTCATGGCACAGTCAGTGGATACATACCACTTGAGCACAACAACTAGTCATCCCGTGAGGGGAAGAAGAGTGGTGCTAGTAGTAGGTAGACACATCACAGAGAGGGGAAATGTACTGCACCTGACATGAGTTCATGGCACAGTCAGTGGATACATACTACTTGAGCACAACAACTTGTCCTCCCGTGAGGGGAAGAAGAGTGGTGCTAGTAGTAGGTAGACACATCACAGAGAGGGGAAATGTACTGCACCTGACATGAGTTCATGGCACAGTCAGTGGATACATACTACTCGACCACGACAACTAGTCCTCCCGTGAGGGGAAGAAGAGTGGCGCTTGTAGTAGGTAGACACGTCACATTGTAGGGGAAATGTACTGCACCTGACATGAGTTCATGGCACACTGTCAGTGGAGACATACTACTCGACCACGACAACTAGTCCTCCCGTGAGGGGAAGAAGAGTGGCGCTTGTAGTAGGTAGACACGTCACATTGTAGGGGAAATGTACTGCACCTGACATGAGTTCATGGCACACGGTCAGTGGAGACATACTACTC
>PNEQ01090262.1:0-25516 GCA_003012365.1 Medauroidea extradentata
TATTTCATCATGTTTCGGATGTGCTAGTAGTCACGTCCGCCGCCCTCGAAGGGTTAAGACGCAGTTGGGACAGGTATCTATGACGTAGGTTAGGCGGGTTTCCCACTATGAGCCACCCGGGCTTTGAGTCATCGGCCAGCCCTCAAGGTGTTACGAAACAGCCACCGACCACTGGCCTCCAGGAACATGGCACGCAACAGTCTGTTCGCTAAAAATGGACTAGAGTATCGTAACTATAACATAACTCAGAACTGCTTGACAATGCAACATATGACTGAAAAATATTGATAAAAAACAATTACTTAAATTAAAAAAAAACATAAAACATTTAAAAATTCTAATTTTCATTTTACTAAAAACATAAAATATTATTGAAATAGAAAATGGAATGTACCACGTTTTAAAATACTTGAAAAGTATAAAATTATTTAGCCTATCACAATTCTTGTAAGATTTAAAACGTGAAACGGTCGCCCAGTTGTAAGTTTGCAGTTTGGCGTATGATAACCTGGCCTCTGGTACGCTCATTGTAAGATACTTATTTATGGTAACAACATACATTAGTCGAGGTGTGGTTTTACTGGGTAAGTTATTAAATACAAATATACTTAATTTTGTTACTTATACCATTACTCGTTTTGTCTATAGTCGACCTCTTAACTTCATAAGCTTGGCATAACTATCAATAGTATCACCTCAAATAGATCACTGAATGCGCTTCAATCATGAAGAACTCTTAAAAAGTTTCACTCAAGTAGGTCTTAGTTAATGTTTTGCTCCACTAGGAATTTATACACGCAAACAATTATGTCAATATATTTCTAACGAATTGTCACAGAATACTTAAATGTTTAGTATTTCTGTTCTGTTGTATAAGACATAAAAATTACAGTAAGCCGATTTTTTTTAGAGACAACTGTTGAGAAAAATCACTAATAATGCAGTTCCGTACAACAAAGGTAGTAAAATCCAAAATAGCCTCAAAATTGTATAAGTATTTTTTTTTAAATTTAACTCGTCCACGAGCATAAAAATAATTTGCAATACTTATTAAAAAGTAAGTTAACAAACACATATGTGGTATGACATTTTGAGGAATGTTGGCAATGAAATATAAATAGTTTATAAAATAACTATACTAAAAATCGTTCAATGGGATGTTGTACACAGTGTGTTCATTTCCAAAAAATGTAATAAGATGTAAACAGGATGGGCCTGAATTCAACCGACGAACTTCGGAACTTCGTTATGAAAAATCAAGTAGAAAATATACGGGGCACTTTGTGCCTAAAACTAATATTAAGGGCGGTATTTGCCCTTAATAATGGAAAATTTAAAGTGTATATTTGTAAAATAATAGAAGTTGAGGGGTCTTTAATATAGACATTTTGAGCATTGTCTTATACCACCGGGACCTTGAAATACACATTAGAATCACATCGATACCTTGCACCTTAATACAAAATACTTGGGTGGCTACTCCTTTTATTACATGCCACTTTTCTACCATCAGGAATTACGAACTTTTTAAATGCTGTTTTCTACTAGAGAAACTCGTCAAAAGTAAGAAAAGGTTGTTGCCTTATTGTAAATGTGTAGGACCAAACGTTTTCGTGTAAAATTCGTAAAAAGACAGTTCTTACTACGTAGGCAATATGGCTGCCGTACCAACTGCTATGACTGAGGGATGGGAGAGAATGGAGGTCTAACACATCATTAACGGCTAAGATCATTAGATACAGTAACACAAAGAACCGAACAATGTGAGAGAACCGGGAAAGGAATCGGCCATGACCAATATCAAGGGATTCAACCCATCATTCGTCTGGAGTGATTTCGGGAAACCATGGGAAACAGGAACACCCTGTATATACACTTGGTAGGCCTATACATGATGGAATGTTAATCGCGAAAAATCTCGCGGGTACAGGTAGCCATACGTAAATCAAGAATGATGAATATAGCAACCACACCTCTATTGCCAATAGTATGGGCGTAATAGCACCGCGAAAGTTGTGTTAATGAACATGTTAAGTTACGATAATTCAACATCCACTACAAATGGAACTATGAACTTCTAGATTCAATTAAGATGCATGGCGATACGTATGTAGATAATAAATTGTGAACACCATACTATCCCATGCCTTGGAAACAATGGGTCGCCTCTGTTATTATGCACGTATTTTTGTACTTGTACGCATGTAGCAGCCCATCCTAGTGAGTAAAGACCCGGTAAGACATGAGGAACGAAAAGGTTCACTTGTCCGAACACGCTCAGACAAACCGTTAAGCTTATTAGCAGTTATATGTGGTATGATGGCTCGTTTTCATCTAGCGCGATTATTGACGACAGTGCCCTCAATACGTACCAGCTGAAGTTAGTTAAAAGTAAATAAATGTTCTGTCACTGTTACTTGTACAACCATTACGTAACTTGACTGTATAATATCAGAATGTTAACTTCCCTATAAATTACTTCTCTAATGCTGCTTTCACTTTTTTTGGGGGGTTGTATGCTTTGAGAGATTTACAAAGACTACATCCCCCCCATCCCCCAACCCGGCATTTGAAAGTTATTATCTCACAACAATAACTGAGCTAATTATTTTTCGTATTTAATAAGCATCATTCTGAAGGAAAAAAATCTCAAGATCTCAACTGGATAGGTAGATATCATGGGGTAAATGAAAACAAATTTTGCGCTTTTTCACCTTTTTAGTGATCGAACTTTGAAAACTCTTACCACCACAAGTTAAAAATTTGTGTAAGTATCCAATTTAGGTGAAAATTATGACAACCCACTGAGTCAAAGAGTAATCGACGATTCAACACTTTTTTAATTCCTTTGCAGCTATACGAGTTCGGATTTAGATCTGTTTACGGGAAATTACGTATTCATCATCGTAAAAAGAAACAACTCTTTATCGACGGGTTCTATAGCATTAAAGGATTTATATATAACAAATACCATGTCTTACCCCCTCCTTTTACTCGGTTTGAAAAAAAAAAAAACTTTATAAACAATAAAGTTTATTATGGATTGTAAATTGTGGATTAGAAACCGTGACGATAGCCCGCATTATTTAAATTTTGTGACGATTAATTGAAAACACATTTCATTTGGTTTCATAACTTTTCACCCCGTTAGGTGTCAAAATTCAAAAATCAGTAAACAGCATTTCAACTTTTTAAGTAAGCATAAATCTTAAGCAATAATCGTGCCAATATCTAAAAATTCAGTGAGAACGATATACATCGATTACAAATAGAAAAAAAAATTCTTTTATTCACATCTTTGGAGTCGAATATGGAAAATATCCTGATTCCCGAGATATATTTTCGGTCTTTACGTAATCATCATTCTGAAGCAAACAGTACTTCGATATCTCGACTGATTCGATAGTTATGGAAGGATAATCGAAAACACATTTGACGTATTTTCACCACCTTAATTAAAGAATTTCTAAACGTCTTTAAGAGCCCTACGTTACATATTTGTATACGTATCTACTGTAATAAAGAAAAATTCACGATAGCCCACTGGATTCGAGATGTACAGACGATTAACAAAAACACGTTTCCCCCTTTTTTTCTCTTTGGGAGTCGAATTTCATAAAATAAAAAAAAATACTTTTGGGGTATTCACATAAGCATGATTTTCTAGAAAAAGCAATTATGCATTCCGAAGGATTCAATAGCTATCGAGAAATAATCGCAAACAAATTTCAGGTCATTATCACCTCCTTAAAGGTTGAATTTCGAAAAATCCTTAAATTGGTTGACATGCATTTTTATGATTGACCCACTGAAGTAAAAGTCACGACGATAGGCTGTCGGGTTCGAGCTATGTAGACTAATATTATAAAACATATTTCATCCCATTTCACTCCCTTTGGGGGCGAATTTCGAAAAATCCACTGTTAGTGCTCGCTTACGACCTGAAGGTAAACGACACAAAATATCTGGATCCAGCAGTTTGGGCTGCACTTCGATATGTCAGTCATACTGACTAACATACCAAAGTTTTATATATATATATATAGGTTGTTATAGAACAACACCGATAAAATTAGGCAGTTTATTCCTTATGAAAATATAAACGAACAGAAATTATATTAGCATTATTCACCTAAACTAAATGTTAAGGGAGTAATGAGACTGAATATCAAAATTTATAATCATATTTCTACAAAATATTGGAAACTAATAGACAAAAAAAAATATTTTCAGCATTGCTCAATCCTGTTTGAACCTTCAAACCAACAGCAAATACAAACTTCCACCCTTATGAAAATGGCAGGGGTGGCTACCCTCTAATTGCATACAACTATTTTACTGTCAGGATTTTTAAACATTTGAAGATTGATTATTGAGTAATGAGACCTGTGCAGCAAAAAAGGTTATTTTGTTACAACTGCCTAGGACATATCGTCTCTATGTTCAAAATACACCTGAATATCCGCGCAGACATACAGAACCTAGAGCATAGGCAATGCTGCGTACATCCATGTGAAATGTTCAGCGTACAGGCAGTGGTGGACATTCACAGTAAACTAGTACAATACTGTTAAAGTCACAGATCAGTTTGTTGCTAGCATTCTGTGTACATATCGTAGCAGTTGTGAACGAAAATGGTAGGTCCCAGACAACTGAAACATGAGTAAATGGTATATTGTTTTCGTTATGCTGATAATAAACCAAACACGAATAACTTCGTAATGCTGTACTTGAATAAGGTATTAATAGTGCAGGGTCGGTATCAATGTTGTTTCTCCAAACTATGGCAGCTATAACCGCCACGGCGGTCTAATGGTCACGAAACTTTTCTACCTACGGGTTTGATTGTCGTCGGGTGTTACACCAGTTTTCATATGTGGGAATCGTGCCGGTACGATGACGTTGGCCAGTGGCTATCACTGTGGATCTCCCATTTTCCTTATCCACCATTCCAAGTGAAACTCCATGTTCGCACTATGTATACCCCTCTTTAGACAAGAATTCCTTTGTGCTTGTTGCTGATTCTAAAGTCATAAAACACTTTTACGGTTGATGTTTATTGTGGCTGCTAATGTCTTTATTTTTTTAATTTCAATACTGGTGTACGTTACAGTGGTATGCATTGCTATTACGCAATACTTTGTTTTTTAAAATGCATCTTACCCACGATCGCAACCCGTACAACTTCTTCTGCATGTGTATTGCAAGTCGCTTACACGGCTAGACACTCCCTGTCTGTTCCTCGTGCTTTCTGCTTCTTTAGTTTAGCGAAAACGGTTTATTCCGTCAAGTCTAAGCTCTCTAAACTATTTTTGTGTTTGCAATCACATGTTACAAATTTAGAGAATATCATTACCTACGATGTTTTCAAAGGTGTAACATGCCCGATTTATTGCTACATCGTGTAGGGATCCTTAACATTTATGCAACTCAATAGCTTTTAAAAGCCAGTTTTTTGGGAGAGATGGCATGCTTTAGAGAAACAATATTGATACCGACATTGCAATATTATTTTTCTTTTTCAAGTATTACCTCACCAAGTTATTCGTGTTTTGTATATTATCAGCATGACGAACACAATACCATTTACACATGTTTCAGCTGCCTTGGACCGACCATTTTCGTTCACAACTGCTACGATATGTACTCAAAATACTAACAACAAACTGATCTGCAAATTTAACAGTACTGTACTTGTTGTTTACAGTGAGTGTCCGCCATCGTCTGTACGCTACACACATCACATAGATGTTCGTAGCATTGCCTATGTTCTAGGCTCTGTATTTCTGCGCAAATATTCAAGTGTGCTTTGAGCATAAACTGTATGTTCTAGACAGTTTTAAGGTCCTTTTTTGTTACACAGGTCTCATTACTCAATAAAACATCTTCAAATGTGTAAAAATCCTGACGGTAAAATAGTTTTATGTAATTAGAGGGTAGCCACCCCTGCCATTTTCATAAGGGTGGAAGTTATCAAGTTGTATTTTCTGTTAGTTTGAAGGTCCCAACATACTTAAGCAATGCTTAAAACATTGTTTTATTATGTTATTTAGTTTCCGATATATTGGAGAAATATGATTACAAATTTTGATATTCAGATATTCATTACACCCTTAATAATAAGTTTAGGCGAGAAAAAAATTCTGCTTGTTTTTCATAAGGAGTTTGTCGGTGTTGTTTAATTTACCTACATCTTGTATATGTGGTATATAAATGAATATATGTATATACAGAATGGGGCAGAATTTGTCGGACAAACTTCGGGAGGTGATTCCTTATGAAAAACAAGTAGAAAATATACAGGTCACTTTGTACCTCAAACTAATATTAACTGCGTATGAGCCTTTAAACACGGAAAGTATTAAGTATATTATTTTAAATAATGGAAATGAAGAGGCATTTAATGATAACCAGTTGGGCATTGTTTATACCACTGAGACCTTAAAAAACACTGTAGAAGCACATCAATACCCTGGACCCTAATACAAAATACTAGGGTGGCTACCCTTTCATTAAGCTCCACTTTTATACCATCAGGAATTGAGGAACTTTTAATGCTGTTTTCTAGTAGAGAAGCACGTCAAAAGTAAGAAAGGTCCTCTTGTTGTAAATGCGTAGGACCAACAGTTTTCATGTAAAATGCGTAAGAAGTGTGGGCTAAAGTAAAAAAAAAAAAAATCCTAGTATGTAGGCAATTCTGCATACACGTGTGTATAACAGGCTGATATATCCACTGCTATGAATATGAGGGATGGGAGGGAAATGGGTCTTAACACTTCATTGGCGGTTCTCTGACATTGTTAGGTTCTTTGTGTTTCCGTCTCTAATTATCTTAGCCGTCGATGAGATGTTAGGACCCATTTTCCTCCCATCCCTCATATTCATAGCAGTGGGTATAGCAGCCTGTTATACACACGTATACGCAGTATTGCATACATACTAGGAACTTTCTTACTGAAAGGGTAGCCACCCTAGTATTTTGTATTAGGGTCCAGGGTATTGACGTGCTTCTACTATGTATTTCAAGGTCCCGGTGGTATAAAAAATGTTCAACTTGTTATAATTAAATACCTCTTAATTTCCATTATTTTCCAAAAAAATACACTTGATAATCATACTGCTCTTAATAATAGGTTTATGTACAAAATGTCCCATATCTTTTCGACCTGTTTTTCCTTAAGGAATCACCTCCCGAAGTTTGTCGGTCGAATTCACCCCCATCCTGTATATATGTACATTTATTATATACGGCTACAATACATAGCATATAAATTTCATTACAAAACTATAAACTAGTTATAATATAAGAGAATGTATGAGTACTATTATTTGGTGAATGCCTAACATAACCCACTCCCAGGCTCTGAGTATAGTCTTCTATTTTTGTATGTTGTATCTGGTAAGAAGTTTTTACTGTTTTGTTAAATTTTACTGTAGATTTACATACATTAGAAAATTGCTACGTTTGGGTGCGTATTGTACTAGTCTGTTTTTGTAAATAATATCTCAAGTTTCTTCTTATCCGAGAATAGCGAATACAAATTATATCACAAGTTTTAGGAACACATGTGAAATTAAAATATTAGTTCAGAATTCCACACTAAATAATGCCATATGACGAACTGCATATCCTTGAGTTGTAGAACTAAGTTTGTAGTATCAACAGATTGATGTTAAATAAATAAAATAAGTAAGTATCGATTTTTTATTCTGTACTAGTATTATGTGTATGTTAGGACTGTAAAATTTTGGTATTGTTTGATGAAATTATTTAAGTTTTTCTAATACGTATAAATATTATTTTGCTGTTCAAGCATATTAGCACGTTCACTGTCTAAGATATATGTTGTTATAAGCTTACTGTAAACTTAAAATCATGTAGGTTTGTGATTTGTGTTGGCCTATTTATTGATATGTTAACACAAGCACAATAGATCATTTTCACAAGTATTGAGGGTTCATTTACAATTTTTATCTTACTGGTTTATTTGTTGCAGTTGTTTTGGTTATGTAGACCCATATACGTGTGTAAGGCATGTTACAATATAAGGGGAAGTACTTGGAGTTTAAACACGTCGTGAAAATTGTAAGTTAATTTGCAAGGCTGCATAATTTATGAATGATAGGTACCCTATTAAAAGACCCAGTTATCTATTTTATCATTATTATTTTAAAAAAAGATCAAAATAGATTTGTATGATAACCTCAACACCTTTAATTCGTGGTAAATAATATTACATACGATACTAACAATGTTGACTGTCAGTTGTGGTGAATTTATTGAACATACTATTGGTTGGTTGTATAAATGAAAGAAAGAAAGAAAGAAAAAATCAACATGGCCGGAGCAGCGACTCAAACCGTGGTCTTCACCAATAAAATACAAGCACATTAACATTGTTCCACCTCGCTCGGCACGACGCTTAACGAAATATAATTTGTAAACAAAAAACAGTGTCAAGGTCACAGACTCGTAACTTTTCCCGCCTGTGCTCTTGCAGTTTAAAACCTATTTCAGGTTTTCTGAAATTTAAGTTTTTGTAATCTGTAACGATATTAAGCATAACAATTATAACCATATTTATAAGTAACCAAATTCTAGTGGTTTTCATTATACAGTTAAAATCTGTTGAAAACAGAAGTCAGGTAAGTCTTACTTCATGCTACCGACATATAAAATTACTTTAAGGAATATTAACGATTTCTGACTGTGCCCAAGTAATTATGTTTATTCATGTAGACCATTGAATATTTTCCTTGATAGCTGAAGACATCAGCGACAACTATCCGTTTCTTGGTTAAAATATTTTTTTAAATGTATCATTGGCTTTTAACAGGAGCGTTGCAGGCGTTATTACCCTTGCAATGTTGTACAATATTTCTAAAACTACTTTAACCCATTTGTATGTGTGATAATTAATAGCGTTATGTTAGGTTCATTTGGTCGCATTAATAACATAATCCCATTCCCAGCGAACGTCGACTTTTAAGGCGCTGTGTCGTGAAAGCAGTCATTGTTTGTTTACACGTGAGTATCGTGAGACGGTGATTACCTCATTGTCGTTCAGATAACATAATGTGATACGGCCTTGGCAACAATTTAACATCGCCAATTAAACAGTATTTGCCACGCCATCTCATGTCTTCTGCCATTCACTCTACTTACTTAGGTTACTTACTAGAAGAGTACAGCGGACGTCAAGAGGCATATTATTCTCTCTCGAGGTGGCAGCCCTACTTTACATTCACTCAACCGTCTAGTCCACGCACATGTATAATTTCTGTTTTTTTTTTTCCATCATGGTAGGAACTGAATAACGTGTCCATTGCAATCCTCTTACTATCGTTATATTAATTGATGATCTAGAGATAACTGCCAAATGTTTCACAAGTACGAAATGATATTAGGCTGATATACAGTATACAGGTGTCTTTCTATTTATATATTTTATATTTATAGGTAGAGACAGGAATAATTCGCGGGTTCGCTGACCTGTAGGCTTGTCTCCAAGAATATATGTGAAATCCTGCAGACAACAGTTGTTCATTAGCTGCTCGCTGATTGTGAAATAGGCCTGTATTCAACTACAGTTTTATTATTGGCTCACATACTTCCAGGAAGTGTCGAGTCAGTCAACGACCAATTGTGCACGTGATACAGACCTGTAGTTGCTGGAATTCTAGCTTGCGCATAAAAGAAAACGCGAATTTTTCAGGTCTCTATTTATAGGACACACTTTGGACCATCTCCTTCTCGATATAGTTATCTAAAAATTGATTAGCATGTGTCTAATTATGTTTCAGTGAATATTCTGATTGAATTCAGACCTTGAGATGTGTGATACGCCGTATATTACCTCTTTTGTGATTACGCTTGTAACTTTTAGCTACGATTGCCTGGTTTCAATATGAACTGTTCATTGAACGGATCTATGCAGAAAGTAACCAACCAACAGTTCAGTGGAACTGAAATATTCAAATTCTGAAATACAAGAAATATGACATCCCGTGAGATGCCCATGCCGGATAATTCATTTCACTAGAAGTTAAACGTTGTGAGTAGAATTACTAGGAATGTTCCTAAGGTCCTATGGTAAATCCGAGTGAATTAACAGTGAAATTACATCAGATTGTATTTAAAGGTCAGTAATCGGTATAAATGGCTTGTGTGAGCGGCAAGACTTATATAACTGACACCACTCGAGCGCAGCCGGGCGACAATAATGCTGAAGACACATGGTAGCTGATACACTGAGTGTGCAGTATATCTTCTCAAGTGTCTGGCAACACATACTATCGTGACGCTTATGACTATTAAAAACTATGTGTCGCTAGATGTAACATCTTACTTGTTACTGAAATTTGCACTAAAGTATTAACCGGGTAGTCGTAAAATTACACATGGACACAAATGTGAGCATTAACAACAACCAAAGGCATGTTCAACTAGAAAGATCTGGTTCCGGTATTAAATGCAAACAAATACAATCGCCTACCTGTATACTGTATATCAGCATAATCTTATTTCGTACTTGTGAAACCGATTGCTAAGGTAACTGCAGGTAACGTCGGACAACAGAAAAAATTGGCAGTTTTTCTAGATCATGAATTAGTATAACGATAGTAAGAGGATTGCAATGGAAACGTAATTCGATTCCTGACATGATGAAAACACAAGAATCGTACATGTATGACAGCAAAATATTACTTGCATGTGTGTACGAAAGTCGTATTCCGACACTATTTTGTTTCAAGTAGTATTTTTTCAAAATTCGGACACTCTTTATCCATTTTGATTTATAAAAATTCTGAAATACAAGAAATATGGCATCCCGTATAATGTCCATACCGGATAATTCATTAAGCCTTCGGATAGGGGAAGTCTGATACAAACCGAAACAGTTGGCATCCCTAATGTGGATTTGTTATAAGAGGTAGGCTGAATACAAACCTGGCGGTATCCTTGCCACTAGAAGCAGCGAGAAGTCTGCAGGAAACTGTTGAGGGAAGAGTTCTGCCGTGTTGACTGTGAGCAAGGCATTGTCGTCAAGACTGTAGGCTGATGTTCCTCCTCCACACCTGCCCTCTGTACGTCGTACACCTAGCGGCTCTTCTGATATCCTCGTTGCCTTCAGCAAGTCCACCACTCCATCTGTAACAAACACTACACTGTAACATATTGCATAACCTCTCACACAAGTTAAGGGGGTAGTGTCGTAAATTAATTTGGTGGTTATTGCTGGTTTTAGGTCATGATCTTTGTTTATGCTGAGATAAGATTTTAAAAAATGTATCTAATATTGTCTATTACATGCATTAAATTAGAAATATTAATTAAATATATATGTTATAAAATTTCATTTATTTTCACTGTCCATGTGGTCTGAGCACCATTTTACTCACGGAAGCCATGTTTTTACTAACCATAGTGTGCATTCTGTGGCATATGTATCTAATTTTTATTTAATTTGTAAAAATCCGAAATAATCGTTTTCTCTGCGACTTATTTAGCACACAATTTCACCATTCATCAGAAACGAAGACTGTGTATAAATTAATAGGCCAGGCAACGAAGGCCTAATCTAGCCAATAAAAACAAAAATTCCGAATGTTTAGAAATTTTGAACAGATGTTAGTTAAGTGTTTATGATTACTATACCGAAAGTCCTGATGGATCAGAGATGAGCTTGAGCCGCCATCTTGGATTAAAGGGTAATTTATTAGGTTTTCCTAAGTTATCTAGAAAACTATATGCTGTAGTGTAGGAAAAGTAATATAAAAATCGAACATCATAAAAATGTTGTACAAGAAAAGTTTTTTATTACTTTTTTCGTAACTCTATTAGTTTTCGAATTAACGAGAAGGGAAAATAACAGTATTCAGTTAATCGTCTCTGTATTCTATGCGATTGCTATTTGAAGAACCATCAATCATAACCCGAAATTGATTATAAACCTACTATTTCTAATTATTAACGTTATAGATACGTTTAGAACTTAAGTTGTTTACAAACTAAAGTGAAGATACCTAGACTGGTATTTGTAGGTTATGGCTAGTGATGTCAGCATTGCATTTCACATACAATACGGCTGGAAAAGGAAATGTTTGAAGTTGATTTGGAAATGCATAGATGTGAATGTTCATAAAATCTCCTTATTCGAGAAACAGCAGTGTTGAAAGTGGCTGTCCATTATAGCGCGGAGGGATTTGGGGGGATTTGCAAAGAAAGGAATTTCAAGCTCCCATCTGTGATGCCTGAAGAATAATTTGAGAATTTCATCAGTCAATGTTATTTTAAAATGCGGAGGTTTGGTTCATTTTGGTGTAGGGTTTGTTCTGACATGACTATATAATATATACTAATGCACAGCATGAAAAGCTCTGGTGGTAGGGGAAATACAGAAAGTTTCCTGAGCAAGTGGAATCTTGGAACGACTGCCACCAATTTTATTATATTTGCACATCGCTAGAAGAATTTTTTGGTGTACATTTTTCTTCGACCGAACAGCATGTCGATTTCCGAGAATCTAGACAAAAATATATATTGTAGATTTCGTGAAGCTCACTATGTGGTTAGAAAGCCATCCATCTTTCCCCAGTTACAGAACTCATAATGTTACTGGTTCGTGATGGTACTATTGATTGTTATAATGTCATTTATAATGTCGTTTCAGTTGGCAATAGAGCATTGACATTAGTAATTAGGAAACATTTTTCAGATGTTAAGTTGTCTCGGAGAACAAAGCTCTGCCATTGGCAAGTATTAATTGTTCAATCTAAATTAATTATAATGTTTCGTTGGTTGGCCATCTGTTGCTCTTTAAAAGGATTGCCATTGCTAAACAAAGTACTGAATACTTGATAACGTGTCTGGAGTATGAATTAGCATCCTTTCCTTTGTCTCTTTTCAACAAAGCGTGTATGCCTACAACAACAAAAATTAGTACTCTATGACCTCTTCACAACATCAGAAAAATAAATGGACTTCGAAGCCATTTGCAATGTGACTGATGGTGGTTTCCTGTTACACAGTCACATGGTCAAGAGATTCTACTTTTTTTCAGTTTGCATAGGATACATCAATTACATCCTCGAACATAATGGTACCAATTGTACAGTGATTTTTGATTGCTGCTCAAGTACAGCCAACAGTACAAATTGTGCTGAGCAAAACCGAAGATACACTTAAACGATATCTCTGGACGTACATTTTGGTGAGAAATCTATGGTCGCCACCAAGCAAGATCATCTCTTATCAAGTGAGAAAATCAAATTCAGTTCGATTAGTATGCTGTCAGGTAAGTTAAAAGACAATGCCATTGAAATCCTCGAAAGCTCGGGCGATGCAGACACCCTCATTGTAAGAACAGCAATAGAAAAAAGTTTTACGAATGACAATGTCGAGATTGTTGGTGAAGATGTTGATCTGCTGATTCTGTTAACCTCAGTGGCTCCAACATACCGATAACTGTTTCTGGTTAAGCCTAAACATGTAAAAATGGAAAGAAAGGTGTTTTCTTCAAAGCAGCTTCCAGAATCTGGACTGAAAAATATTGTTCTTTTTCTCCATGCTTTCAACGGTTGTGATACCACTTCAGCTATATACAAAAGAGGGAAAACTAAATGTTTCAATACATTTACGCAACGTCAAGATTTACATGATATTTCTGCTGTATTTGCTAATCATTGCTCTACATACGAAGCTTGAACAATATTTTTTCTTCGTTTGTGTGGAGCAAGCATAAACGAAAGTAGTTTAAACTTGCACCGGTACAATTCCTTCACAAAGTCTGTGACCAATATAAAACCTGGCATTTCTTCACTACCACCAACCAATGGAGCAGCCAAACAGCATCCGTTTCGTGTATACCGTCAGGTACAACATTGGCTGGGAAAGGAATTGCCTCCAGAATTGTGGGGTTGGAAATGCATACAGAATCGTCTTGTGCCCACTACAACTGAGGATACCGTCGCGCCCGAGGGAGTGCTGAAGTTAGTATTTTGCAGATGTACAACATGCTGTGGCGCTAAGTGCGGGTGCAGGAACGCTGCTATGAATTGTTCAACAGTTTGCAATACCTGCCATGGTGACTGCTTGAATGGAATTGCTATAGCTACTGAAGAAGAAGATGAAGGCGAATACCTGTTATTGGAGACCATTGACTGCATACTGTCATGTGCAACAGGCAATGTTTCTACTCCACCTGTTGATGAAGTACCAAAGAAAAAACTATGTAAACTCTGAACATTTTACATCCTTCACCACAATTTTGGAGGTGAGAGAGAAAGCATACTGCTGAACCTGTATTATGTAGAAAAAAAAAACTAGTTCGTGTCTTGAACTAAATACTGTTATATGCGTGTAAACTAAGAATGTTTTGTAATTATGTATAAGTAATGTACTTCTTTGCACATTGTCCTCATGGGTTTTGTTGCAAAAGTTGGGTTTCAATTGAAAACTATTGTTAGCATATAATTACTTTTTGATCCATGCCCAGTGGTATTAATTGCTTGCTAACATATGCATATTTTGTATATCAGTAGAACTGAAGCCTCTAGATATGCATTTTTGATGGCAAATTTTCTGTATTTATCATTGGCAGGCAAATATTTATTACGTTTTATGCTGGTGGTTCCTAAGCGATAAGCTCTAGTGTGCAAGAGAGGATGTCTGTGTAGTGTCAATCATTTGCCGCAGTGATAATGAAAACTACCTTGTAGTTACGAAAAAAAAGAAAGTATTCTGTTTTGTAGGTGTCTCAAGCTCTGATATAAACTGTTAGGACTTTTGACATACTAATTAGTAAGGACCAGCGAACAACTGTACCCAATTGCAAAGCGTTTGGAATTTTTGTTTTCGCTTTTCCTTCGTTGACTGGGCTGTAAACAGAAAATGACATAAATAAGCATCTAAGGAAACTCGTAATGCCTCACAGGCTCAGGCACACTCACTCCACACTCTCGCCCACTCTGGTTAACTCTTCAATCAAATTGAGACTATCACTCTAGGATGCACCCTCGAAGCACTGCAACCTAGCATGAGGAAAGGAAAATTGGAAAACTAAACGACTGCAGAAAACAATGTTTTCCAGTTCCAGTTAAGATATGGTTTGAATGTGGATCGTGAGGATACTATTACTGCGTTGGGAATAATCCTAAATCATGTCAGCGAAGAACACAGAAGAGGACGACGCAAACGTTTCCTTCCACTTAGCATATTTCTCTCGATTTTGAATGAAAACAAAGATGCCTTCCCGCAGAGTGGGCGAGAAGGTGTAGCGAGGGAGCAACGTTGCTCACACTGGCTCACTTTCCTTTTCGCCACTTTCCCTTGAATTTGGGACAGCAGAGAGTACACTGTATGACGTCAAGAGATGATGTGAGTGAGTGCTCTTTGGGCTATTTGCGACACGGCCTCAGTTAACCACTTAATAATTATAACATTAAATAATATTTGCACTAATATTCTAGAAGAGAAGAATTGTTTATAAACAGGTTCCGGATAGTGGCGCCAGTCTGGCCAACGGTGGAACACCGTGCTGCTTGTCTCAGTGAGTGGTAGGGAGATGTGTGTGCGGATAATTGTGGCGGAAGAAGTAAACCGCCTCCAGACCTCATATGCCCCAGGAAGACGTGTTATCACGAGACTGGTAGCCGAAGCTGTCATAACTCGCTGCATCACTGTACAATCAAATGCACCCAACACACTAGTTGCAAATCATTGAAACCGACTGTGGGGCGAGTGTACCTGTTTCAGCTGAGCTCCGGACAACAGCCACGATTTTATGGCGAAAAGATTTTTGCAACATTTAGTTCCAATGCTTTATGTACACATCTGCAGCTCTGCTACAACGTCTGTGATTGGATGACTTTACTCTCACTTGCCTTGGAAAATTACAGACGCTCGGAGTCGCAATAACCTTACTCTGATTGGTGCAGTTAAATGAGAAACGTGTCTAACAAAGACACGCTGCCAGTAACCTTGAAGCAGAGCTTTCATGTAATGGTACGTAATTACTACAAACATCCATAAAATTTCCTTCAGCTGTGTTATACTGCTTATCTCGATGTGTCGAAAACATCAGTTAGGTACGAAACCCACTGGCTGAAAATATGTGCAATGTGACAACACTGCACGGAGATAGTCCCCTCTTGCGCTCAACGTCCAGGTATTGTTGTATGTATGTTATGCCAAGTAAACATAGAAACATGTTTGGATTGCTCGGGATTTTAACCTGCAGCCATAATATGCAGGTAGTAAGTTAAGTAAGATATATGTGGAGTGCCAGAGAGGACTAACTACAGTGTTATGTTGCCATCGTACAACTATGTGTCACAAACATTTTCGTCTGCAATTTAGCCCTGGGTTCGCGTGGTATGCGCGTTACGCATTTGTTTATGGACACCCTCTGTGTGTGTATGTGTATATGTATGTATATGTATATACATACACACATATACACATATGCATACGTTTACATATATACATGTATGTACAACGTGTATCTAAAACATACCGACAAACTTTAACAGGTAATTCCTGAGGCGGAAATAGAAAGTTTGATTCAGAGAACCCATGGTCCAGGTCAAATACGGAGGGCTGTAGACGCTTCCAAAGTTTGAGAAAAAGTTACAAATTATTGTGGTATTTTGAAAACGGCTTGCTTGACAGAAACAGATTTCTGGTTACCAATAAGGTGTCACCGAAATCAATAGTAACGCGGGGGATTTGTATATATAACACACCTCAATAACGTTAGTTGTTAATATTCTGCGTACACATCGTAGCAGTTGTGAACGAAAATGGTACGTCCCAGGCAACTGAAACATGTGTTAATGGTATTGTGTTCGTCATGCTGATAATATACCAAACACGGTATGTCATAGGTAGTTGCAACAAGAGGACCTTTTTTATTACACAGGTCTCACTTCTCAATAAACCGTCTTCAAATGTTCGAAAGTCATGACGGTAAAATAGTTGTATGCAATTGGAGGGTAGCCACCCCTTTTCGTTTCATAATGATTGAGGTATAAGTTATATTCGCTGTTGGTTTGAAGATCCCAACAGCATTAAGCAATGTTGAAAATATTGCTTATATGTAATTTTGTTTCCGATATTTTTGATTCTAAATTTTGATATTCAAAGACTCATTACTCCCTTAATATTAAGATCAGGCGAAAAATGCAGAATATAATTTCTGGTTGTTTATTTCATAAGGAATTACTTGCCAACATTTGTCGGTGTTATTCAGATTCATCTTGTATGTGTATGCGTGTGTGTGTATATATATATATATATATATATATATATACCATAACCATGTTTCTAGATTCCATAGAGACCTAGTTGGAATCTAGAAACATGGTTACTTGTATACTATCTGCTAAGTAACTACAAACAGATATGAACGTACGCAATAAGTCGTCTGAGAAAACGTAAAGTGTGGGGGATTAGATATCTAAATTTATTAGTGATAGGTGTTTGTTTTAGATGATAATCTTAGATAAAGTCAAGCCATGTTCGGAATAGACCGTTACTAATAGCAGACATATGTTAAAGTATCAAGGTGTTGAATGCTACTTTCTCTAAATGTTTTGATGGCGACTTCACCTACGAAAGGGAGATGTTTACTAAACCCTTCTCTATTTCTTGATCCTTACAGTTGTAGAAAACATTACTTGAGAAAAGCAACGCAATGACGAGAACAAATTATTCGAAGTCTTACAGACGATGCAGCTTAGTAATTCTGAGAGTTGGGTGGAGCTGAACAGCTGTTGTCTTCAGAGCCAATAAAGGTGAAGGGAGGTGAAATGAAGCTAGCAGCGGTGGAACGCAGGGACAAGAAATATCAAAAGTCTCTGAGAAAACCTGCCAGACACCCGCAACGTTATCAAATCCAGATATAAACATGGACCGTTACTGAAGTCTGATGATTTTCCTAACTGTGCGGCTTCCGGGGCATTGCTATACAATAAATTAAATAAACTAAGTTTTGACCCAGCATTAATTAATACACATTACTTTCTCAGTAATTTTTAACGTTACTTCTGACCTGTTGTGTTCACACGTTATGCCGTATTTATACTGCAACCATTAAATCGTACACGTGTATAAAAAGGGTTAAAAGCACGTAGTTAAGTGTCTTTTTAGCTAAGGCAAGTAGATTTTAGGATTCGTAGACTGCGAGGTCTTAAGAGATAGTGACACAACTTGACGTAACGACAGGAAATGGGAGAGGAAGCAGTTATGGTCATTTAACTGCCCTATATTCACATGGATCGATTTCGGGTAGAAATGGAAAACCGAAATCAGGATGGCTGAAGTTAAGATCGAACCTGGAACCTCCCGAATGTAGTCCAACGTATTACCGTTGCGCCACCTCGACCGTGTTTGCAAGTTGCAATGGGAAATTTCTTAGTTTAACTTCTACATTATTTTTATTTAACACGTTTTTAATCAAATAATTTGCGATAACAGCTGGTTACACATTGTGTGTAAAGTACCAGTTACAGTTATCATTGTTTGTCAAACGAAATAAGGAAAATATATTTCAATAGCCACTGTAAATGCTTCCCAATGCTTCGCTTGTAACATCTCCAGTATTTTCAGGACAAATTAAGCAGTTCAACCGGAATAAAAGTCTGTAAATCAAAGAATAGTACAAACCGTTGTATACAGCAATAGTGTTTCCTCACTAGGTCGTAGACGTCAGAATAGATCGCATGGCGGGGAAATCGGTTGTTTTTGCACAGTTGCGCTTTGGTTCATTATATAAGATGGTATGGCAAGCCAAACAACTGTACTTTGAAAACATTTCAAGATTACTTATTCTAGTGATATTCAAATGAAAATTAGCGGCGTGATTGAGTCGGTCACTTCAAGTTCACGCCTATTGTTTTGTATTACTATCTGTATTTATAAAGTTATCTTAGTTACAAGAAATGTGCACAGTTTTTTTTGTCAATTGTTTCATTATAAAACGATGTGTTTCTCAACATAGCTGCTACCTCGAGGTAGTCGGGTTTATACTCGTGCGTGAACAGTAGTTTAGTTGTGGCTGTTGTTTAGACAATGCATATAAAAATAAAAACGAAAGCAGCTTTGTAAGTGTGAAAAAAAGTCATAATTTAATTAATTTATGTATCTATTTTTTCCTTGGTATCATTAATGCCATTATTTTAGACGACTTCTTGCAGTCCGCTGTGCGTGTACGGGATGTGTCTAAATGGTTATTATATTTTGTAAGGGATTGTAGTGGAATGTTATGCTTGCTCGCACATAAGTTACCATGCAAGACGTCCCCACTACAAGACCTTAACAGGAACTCAGACACCTTCTGCACACAAGTACCGTGTTGGACAAGTACAGTCCATTATCTTGTAAATAATCGTATGCACGAGAAGTATAGGTGCAAACTGCCTGAACATTTCGACATGAATGGCGTGTAAGCAAATGGTGGTTCTTAGTGCGCGTGTTGTTAATCGTGTTGACCCGAGTCAAACTGTTCAGTTCGCTAATCACCCAGCCACACAGGGGAAGAGGACAAGGGCCAATCATTGCCAATCTCTCCCGAACCTTTTTCCGTATAATTGAATTCTTACAAAAGCATGAGATAGTGTTCGATTTACAAAGGCGTATCGCTGTTATCGCCATCTACAGCAGAAACGCTGAAATAGCTCAGTGTTTCGCAGCTATATCTCCAATCCCTGCAACAGGTATGCTTGCAGTTGTAATCCACCGACCATCATCTATGGAAATTACGGCCTTAATACACGTCGGCTAGCCGGTTGTTTCGAGCTGCAGAACTGCACACTCCACATGAACGTGCCATAGACAAATGTACACATGAAGTATCTACTGGCTACTGGACCACTTATTAACACTTGCAGACCAGCGTATCTGTGGCTGTAACAACTAGCAGTGATAGCACACAACCCTGTACAGTACTGCAGCCTTGCCTGGCAACAAGCCACGAGCCACCCCTAGATACATGCCTTGGTTAACTGCCGCACTTTCAGAAACTTTTGTTTGGAGTGTCTGAACTAAGGAATAAATCGTTCAGTATTCCTAGTGCGGCATTCATTTTATATAGATGTGTTTGACGACAAGCAATGCGGGAGTTACAAACCTGTAACTGCCGATATAAGCAGATGTCATTCACTGAAGACTACAAGCTAAACTCTTGTACAGAGTACAACAGAACTACTTCCCACTTTTTGTGACGTCAATACAAAGCAAATAAAATATTTATCAGCGTATCGTGAAATGCAGATAATTTACGTTACAGGTACGTCAACATAGCCTGCAGAGTAAGAAGGCCGCCTGGGTTGACTGAGTTTGCACGTTATTAGCTTACAAGATGAGAAGCGGTAAGGACGACACAGCACAAGGTTCACATCTCAACTTAGCCTCTAGGCACAAGTCCAGGCAGTATACTCGCTGACGACTCATCTCTATGAGGCATTCAGGGGTCAAGATATCATTCCATGGCGTAATATTAAAGATGAGAGTGAATTCGCCTATACTTTTTTTTTTTTTTTTAAGAAAATGCACCAAGATATTCGTATCCAAAATAAATAGAAAATCACCCATTTTCGCCATTTTAGGTCACGTAAAAAACTGGAAATGTTAGCGGAGAACGTTTAACGTGTACAAGCACATGTATTGCTCTTTGTGAATGGTATTGTTAGGCAGAAACCAATGAAGAACGTTGAGAAGTTTCCTAATCAAGATTCATCTACCCAATATCTGCACACTGCTCGGAGACATCAAATTAACCTAGTTTTCAAAATTATACCTCCCAAATGCTGACGACCTTTTTATATACCATTCTAAAGTTTTTGCCTTAAGTTCCACCTTATGATCATGGTAACGCGTGTTGGTACTGCTATCTTTTCATAACGATATAATGTAATGGTGCCTCTGCACATTCACCGAACGACTTGGCAAATTATTTGTCGAATGATTAATATCGTCGTTTATTGAGAGCGTCTAAAAATCGTCAAGAAGAAGAGATTTTTGTCAGTTCTTAACACCGATATCTTTAGCGCTGGTGAAGGGTGACATGAGGTGAGTATGGAGCAGAGTCAGAATGAATGGGCGGAGGAAACGGGAGATTCCAGAGAAAACCCGCCGACCAACGATAACATCCGACACGATTCCCACATGCGAAAATCAGGGAACCGACCCCGCCGGATCACCTAAAAAACAGTGGCGAAAAAGACGACGACGGGTGATTGAAATCCATCTCAGCGAAGCAGGCTGACATTATGTATATTTTAATTGAAATACACAAATTACAATAAAAGATTTCAACCCTAGAATCCTAAACCTTGGCTCTATTTTTACATGAAGAATATTTGGTGGTCCCATGTACGTGCCGTACATGGCTAAGAATCGCTTCACGTGCTCAACCTCAACAAGAATCGCCACCTCCTCCATTTATGTGCACTGATGCTGATATACAAGTAATCAAGCAAAGTATAAGTTTGCTGTTTGTATTACTGCCAATGTTGGGACAATGTGAATGCGATTGGCTATAATTTAAGTTATATTTTTCAATACATAAATATTGGTATTGTACTATTAAATGCACGAGTCATATTATACCTACTGGACGTGAATTAAAATACTTGTGATTATACCAATATGTGTTATAGCAGTTTAAGAATGAAAGATAACCTCACGTAAACGATACAAGCACATGTCAGAGACATAATGAATTCTTACAAGTACAATTATAGACATGGTAAAATTGTTAAAATGAGGTAGACAATGAAGACAATAAGATAATTGGTAAAGGCAATATTACAAAGTTTGGTTTGTTGTTTTTAAGTGTGGTTGCGAACGGTATACTAGGTTAGGAAAAATAATTCTATATTGGTGGTTAGGATTGAGGTGATTGGTTTATGGTGGTTTTGTTAGCTCGGACTAAATGTGTAGATTAGGAAATGAGTTCTATTAAAATTTAGCGAGAGTAGAACAAAGATGTTTGAGCTATGCTGGTTTGAAAATGTTGTTTTCGATAATGTTTGCTTGTAGTGACTTTAGAAAGTACGATAAAATTGGACTAGGATAGATATGGATCGGTAGGGAAACAAATATTTATATTTGAGATTACCGCTCTATGAAACAAGACAATGCAATGGATTAGAATGGCGTAACGAACATCATTCAAGATGGTAGGTGGAACGAAGGTGGCTAGCTGGAGATGGAACGACAGAGCATGAAGGGATAGAATCGCTGGGTTAGTATGGGATATGAATAAAAAAATCCAAGTCTTATAAATATGACACAATATTGTTGTGAGAGCGTGAGGTAGTGATAGAGCAGGATATAGGGATGGGATAGAATAGAGGTGGAATGATTGAGCAGAAAAAAATATTGAAGCATGCAAAAATATTGTATAAGATACCAGAGATTACAATGTGGAATATAATTAATGGGGCTAGGCGAAGTTAGGTTGTGTGAAGTTAAGTAACAGAGGTTAGGTAACAATGAGATAATTTCGACTAAGTTAGAATTGGATAGGTCACAATGCGGATAGTAAGGTTGTGTTGGTTAGGTCATGTTGAGTAAAGTTAGGTTGGGTTGTGTTATTTTAACTGGGTGAGCAGTTTGACAAATGAAAGTTTGGTTTTGTTAAGTTGGTATAGTTAAGTTAGATTGGTATAGTGAAGTTAGAATAGGTTAGGGTTCACAATGCGCAGTCTTCAGTCGACTGCTGACAGTCGAATACAATTCACAATGTGCAGTCCAGAAGCCATTATTATTTTTTATTGTTTAAAAAAAACTGCTAGTTAATCGGCCATATTTTGAACGTATTGTTTGTAAAAATTTCTTACGTTGCATTTGGAAGCAAAGAAAATCTCGACAAACAGTATTTATTTACATCACGTTATTAAAATAGCAACACCTGATTAGTTGGAATTTATTGGCAATCGGCAGTCCAGCAGTCAAAGATAAAGTTAACTATTTCCAACTGCTGGACTGCGGACAGCTAACTGCCGACTTCTGACTGAGCATTGTGAATCAGACCTTATGGAAAGGTTAGGTAGGGATGTGCGAGAAGTAAGGCGAAGGTACATTTTGTTTTGTTATGTATGGGTTTAACGAATTTAAGCTGGGTTATGGATGAGTATAGCCTAGTTAGGTTACGAGTGGGACGATGCTACATTAGGGTGATTTAAGTGACGTTAGTTAGTTGGGGTTACGTTACGTGAAGTTGGGTTTGGATGAGGTTAGACTGAGTTCGGGAGATGTTAACAGGTCAAAGTTAGGGTTATAGCAGTAATATGCTGTAACCGGTAGTGTCTGTGCAAATCTGAGTGCGGAGAAGCGCGGTTCCGCAAGGGGGGGGGGGGAGAGTGAGTGAGATATTTTGGTCAGCGCTTAACATCAAGGTCTTCAGAGCTGGTGAGGAGTGACATGAGGCGAGCATGGAGCAGCGCCGGAATGAAGGGGAGGAGGAAACGTGAGATCCCCGAGAAAACCCGCTGGCCAACGGTATCGTCCGGTATGATTCCTACATGCGAAAATCTGGGGCCCGACCCCGTCGGGAATTGGACTCGGATCACTTTGGTGGGAGGCGAATGGTCTGACCATTCGGCCACCGCTGCTCCAGGGGGGGAGAAAGCGCGCGCAGGTCTGGCCGTGATATCGACTGTTTCACAAACATCAGCTACGACGGGCTTGGTTGTGTGCTAGGCACTGAAGGTTATACAGAATAGTCAAAGTGGTACGGGAAGGTTATCCACGGCAGTGAAACAGTAGTTACTGTCTGCGTACCAGCTCTGTGTCCCTGGCGGAAATGCGTTTGTCGTCTTTAAATATATAAGTAATACGAGGCCGATAGTATGTCGACACACATACTTGCCGTAGTAACGTAGTGAGTTATAACGTGTTCGTTACTGTGTAACTGTAGCGTACGTTACGTTTAGAACAAACAATGCATACACGCCAGAGACTATTGGCGCGTGGACATCTTAACAGTCTGCTTTTTAGTATTGTATTAAGGAAGTTAACAACTACTGTATTTTAGATCAATTTCAAATGACAACTGCAATATTGGCATCCCAAAACAAAGCACGTATCCTAAGAATGTGTTCCATTACGTATCTGTTCACTTAAAGAAATATTTCTAACATAACCTGGATATATATAAGGAAGGTTAAACAACTTTGCACACTAAAGACATGCAGTGTAGTGCAATGCATTTTGGTGCAGCTTCAACATATTGGTAGCTCCCACGATATTGGTCATTCATGTCCAACTAAACACTTATTAAAGCCGTGCCTGGCACATGTTTAGGGTAAAATAATTTAATTTGCGCCCAATAAAAGCACATATACGCATTACCATGATACTTTTTTTTTCAGTTGCAATAATTGTATCTCAGACAACACATTCACGTTGAAGAAGCAGTGTTAATTTAGAGTCATTTGCCACCAAGGTTAATTCTATACCAGCCGAACAAGAATACTAGGAATTGTTTCTAAACGCCATTTGTTGGCCGCTAAGTTGAACCGAAAATACGGTGTTAGTGAATTAAAACAAAATAAAATTATATTTTACCATAAATATTCTTTTTAACGTTACATTAACAGACTTTTCAGGTTTTAATTTCCGCAAAACGTGGGGATGCTAAGGCCGAATATAGCTCAATCACCACTTGCAAAATCTCTTTATGCAATGCGCTCAAATAACATTTAGTCTTCCTGTCGGTGATTCCCCTAACCGTGACTTCAAACTGTCGTCCTGTATTTATATAGCACGCTAATTTAACTAATAGTAGAATGCAGGTTTGAAATTTTCTCAGAAGTTTCTGGATAGAAGATAAAGTAACTAAAACTGATTACAAGCCACACTTAATTTGTGCATACCAACCAAATTATAAAGCCGAATCATTTTGAATTTTAAAGATAACAGAATCTGTTTTTACACAAGTTGTAAGTTTGTGTGAATCCGTTCAAATGTAGGCCTATGGTTTTGCAACGTCTAGCCAAACAGTAAATTTCACAATATTTCTTATAAAGAAAATGTTGAAGTCATGTAAACTAGTGTAACTGAAACGAGAACAAAAAACCCACAAAAATATAATAATTATATACATTTACTGCAGGTTTTCAGTGTTTTTCATTCAAACGAGGCAATTTCGATAATCTTCACATATTCACTCTAAATCTGAATTAGTGAATATTCACTGATTCACGCTGATTGATGGAGCAGTTTCCACAAATTGAATCAGTGAGAAACCACTGTGAAATCGGTGACTATTCACTGATTCCGATAAAGAGTGCCAACATTTAACAAGTTAATTAGTGAATGTCCACAGATTTTCCAATAACTTATCACTGGTTCAATAAGTGAAAACTGTTCTTTGAAAACAACTGAAAAAAGCTGTGAATATTCATTTATTCACTTGTCAGATGTTGGCGCTCTTAAAGGAAATCAGTGAATATTTACTAATTAAACAGTGACTATTTTCACTTATTCAAATTGTTGAAACTGCTCCAT